>JAJEKV010000005.1:23811460-24076913 GCA_021234155.1 Isoetes taiwanensis
GTAGAAATTAGAGAAGATGTAGATCCAAAACTTTAAGTGATTGGCGATCAAGGTTGGCATGCTTAACATATAAGGTAGGGTACATTATGATGCACCACATTGAAGTAAATTACATGAAATATTTGTCAGTATAGGCCAAATGCGAAGTTTGTTGACATCCGAGGAGAAGCTGCTGAGACAAACAATAATAATTGGAAGTTAGACCCGGAAAACAAACTGGAAGCACATTAAAAGCTTTAGGTATTAGGGATCTCTAATGCTGAATTTTTTAATAATTTCTTAAGGGGCAAACCCTCATTCATGTATTTGTGGTCAAGTCCATGGATATGCTTTATATATCTCTAAAATATAATTAATTCAACCTTAATCTCAGTCCTGAGCATGGAGCAGCTGTTTATGTCAAAACAATGATCGAATAGTCCCAAAGTCCACGCAATAATTTATTCTGATCACTCTGTACCAAACATATGGCTTTTGCAAAATCCCCACCCGCGGTCTTCCTCAAAATCTTTTCCCTTTTTTTTTTCTTTTTCTTTTTTATCGCATCTCAGCGCACTCGGCCGCTGCTTAATAATATATTGGCATTGAGTAAAATCCTCCCACGCAAAGCTTCTGTTGCCAAAACATATTTTGGACTTCAAAAAGTTTCTCCTTGTTGTTTATGCTGTGTTTTAGTTGAACTCGAACTGGTAAAGCATATTTGCTTCGGATTTCTCGCATAAAACTGCAACCCTATTTTGAGCTTCTGATTACGGGCATAATATCCGGAAGCAATCATTAGCCTTTGAAGAGGACTGGAACCTGCTGTCCATTCGCGAACTTTGTTCCTTTAGGTTCAAGTACCATGCATCAAAGAGAGTCTCTATGAGCAATAATATCCCTTTCGGGGACATCTATGGCAACCCTTCGCATGCTATTATTCCTTCTTGTTTTGATTTGTTCTGAAAAGCCTTTATATGATGATTGTCCCCTCTTTTTATTTTTGGACATATGGTGATCGGAATACGATTATGCACCCTTTCATTTTCTTGAACAAATTTAAAAACCCGGATTTTAGATCCTAGTCATCCCGGGCCATCATAAACACAGATGGAACATTGACCTGCGGGATAAAGAGTCCAAATATGAGGATGCCGTTCGTGATTTTTTTCCCCGCTGATATTGAACTTTTAATTTTTCCGACCGCTATTGCCCCGCTTCATAGCACCCATTCACGCCACGTCCATGTCGAAAATTCTGGCTCGACCTCAGATCCACGAGGACGTTCAGAACTTACCATGGATCGCAGGTAGGCCCCGTAGTCGACAGCCTCGCTTTGGCTTCACTGTGAACCATGAACGGCAAAGACAACGCTTTTGTTTCAGATTGGAAATCATGGCCGCCGTGTTTTGGCAACCGTGAAGCATTGTTCTTTACAATTTAGCTTCCCTTTAAACTAAATTCCATGATATGGAATCATGTCATCCTGTGGAGAATCACTGAGAAGGCCTCTGTGTCCATCGAGACAATTTTATAACGCACTCCGCTTGATGCAGGAATTTATTCAAGAATCAAGTGGAGGAATCTTTACTGTCCGATTTGAGACATATGGAACATGTTTCACATTTATTATGAATGATCCATTGCTCTGGAAAAGAGTTTTTCTAAAGTTAAGTCCGTTCAATCCCTTTGAGTGCGCTTGTACTCTTTTGGTTGAAGTGAGACTCAGTAAGTATCCAACTTCCTTAGGTTTGAGACAATTCATGGAAGATATATACTCAGCTTTGAGGAAGGTAGCATTGGCCTTTCTCTAGAAATTGTTTAGTGGGTGACTTTGGAGTGGATCCTCTAGTGTCCTTATGGAATTGTAAAGTCTTTCAGAGGATTGGTAAAATGATTTGGATAACTTCACTGCTTCGGCCTCTCTACTACTATAGATCACACCTAAGGGAGTTGACTTAGCTAGTTAAAGCCTGCCTTTTAGAAGGTGCCATGGCTCTCATTTATCAGTGTTGGTGCATTACTTGATCAGCCACATTATACCCCGCGAATTTGAGTAATGGTAATCCTGATGAGTTCATTTATCCGGAAATGAGGCGATATTCCACGTGACAATGCAAGCAATTTAGATTACGAAGATAGGTTTCTCGATTAAGAGTTTTGTCGGATTGATGTAAGAGTGACAGAAGAGCTTGCGTCAAACTCTAAGATTTATGGAATTAGTGCATGCATTTGAATTTTATTCCTCTCTCTAACACGCCTTTGGTGACATTCCTAATACTTTTTGATCGTGCATGTCTTGCTGAGATTGTAAAGTTCCTGTGCTTTATTAGGTACCCATTTTCTATGAATTTTGTTTGTACATTTTGAGGGGATTACACTCATGATCACTCAACTAGGGATTTGCTCTGCTGGAACCGCCTTTTGAATTACTCAACCGTGAATGAGACTTCTACCAGATGAATTCAATCGAGGGTCCCTCAAAATTGGGTAACATATCCGAAGGTTATTTTACACAACAATATAGTGGATAAGGATGAGTAGTTTATGTGAAGAAGATTTTGACCAACGAAGTGATTCTATGATCCAGATGTTTCACTAAATGGATTCAGAAGTTATAACGGTGAGATGAAGTTTATGCTCTTTCTAGATAATTATCATGGACTATATATTGAGTTTATGAGTGAGGTGCGCTGAATTGCACTCTTTCTAAAGTAATAACATTCCTGAAACGTATAACGATTCCTATTTTAAATATTTATCCGGATCAAATTGAATCGACCAATGCAATGAAGAAAGCCTCGAGCTCTATTTCATCCTAAACTCTAGAAATTTCTGCGACGAATAAAGTACGCCGATTTATTTTATAAAGATGCAAGATATCTGCTTTTTCCCTGAATTTGAAAATGGCAAAAGTTTTATGACTTACATTTGTTCTTTGTTTCACAATCTGTTGGTGGTTCAAAGATACATTCCGACTTAGGCCAAGACATATGTAATGCATGAGGGCCATTCATGGATTCATTTTATGGTGGTTCCTATTGAATCATATGATGTTATTTAAAAGTGTAAAACAAATAACAAAGAAATGTTGAAATAGGATGTCCTTGATTACTTCCCAGCATTATGTTCTGATGTTTGATGGTTCATTGGAAAATGAGCTGGTAATGCAAATCAATTCCTACAAAAGTGGTTGAGTTTATATCTGAGATATGGCTCATCTGAAAATGCACTAAATTTGATTCCATGATTCAGCAATCTTTATATCCCTGTTTTCGACGGCTGTTTATTGGTTGCCGGGAAATTGCAAAGTGTCTCCAGGAATGGAGTATTGAGAAAGATATTTCATTTTGTAGCATATAAGATAGACCATTTAGTTCTCTTGATTGTTTGTCTTTCTTTACAGCTTAAAGGCTTTTTATCACGAGGTTTTCAATTTGAATGGCCATAGGTAGCTGATGTAGCTTTGGAAGATACAACATAAAATAGTAAAACGTGAACTCTACTATAATTACTTGTGCACTTGTGCTTGGTTTAGCCCTGTATTTATGATTTATAAAAAATACTAAAAGCATTAACTTAACTCGTCCTGTGGTTGTACAATGGCATGCTTACGTAATAGAGTTGCAAGAATCTCTTTCAATAATATTGACTAGCAATAGACCCATCTTTTAATTATCTTTGAATTGCTTACGTACAAGGAAAGGGGCAAAGTAGGTATAGCAATGGATCCACTTTTAATTATGCCCCTGGAAAAGTCCTTTTCTTGTATTTTTTTTCCCATAAACATCCACACGAAGTCTCCGGTTATGGTAGAATGTAGCCATGTATGTACATCACAAGAAAAGCGAAAGATAAGATTTCCCAATAAACCCATGAGTAATAAACATAGAAATCCCGCCCATTTAAATGATATGGCGAAATCAGTCAGATCTCATATCTTGATACAACAATCATAAAATGCATACCTTTGTCTCGTAAAAAGAAGAAATTCCATTTCTTTGCCACATACAAAGCAGGTAATAAAAATAGTATTTCAAACAAAATATGATGTAGCAAATAATCTTTCATAAAATATATTGATGTCTTACAAAACACAAATGCAAGAAAGAACACGTAAGTAAGAAAAGACATTTGTTTCCATCATATGACTAACATAGATTACTCTTTTTCACAAAGGGTACTTCAAGCTTCCAAATTATGTCTCCCATGTGACTTTGAATTTGCTTGGTAACCTCAATAATAATCCGACCGGAACCGTTTTTAAGCATTTGCTTGTAAAATAGAGGAAGTTGATTTTCTTTTTCCTACAACTTCTCAAATAATTCAGCTTGTCCTTTTTGCATTTTTTCCATCAAACCCTCCTCGCTTTCCTTTGAAGCCTTTTGCCTTTCTTTTCCAAAGTTGTATGAAAGAACCAATTTGATGACTGATTATCCTATGTTTGCCTTTTGCCTACTCCTACAAAGGCTCATCTTACGCCATCTAATTAGATTATGTATATATAAGTATCTTCAAAAGTCTTCAAGATATTTCAAGGAATCTACATACCTTTTGAAGCCCCGCCATTTTGTTTGCATGTAGAGAAACCGGGTAATGAAGTCACACAGCTCAACAAATCTTTGCTTAACTAACCATGAGTCCATTTTCACCTAACGCTCTTCTAGAAAAAAATTGGAAGCTTTTCTCTCTTCTTCAGATGCATCAAGATACCAATATTCTCACGTTCCCACTAGTTGGCCTACAATTTACAAATTACATAGAAATGAAAAAATTAGTACATTGCTTGCAAAAAACATATCCTGAAACGTACTTGTAGTCTCTTATTTTTGTAATCAGTCTTGAAGTTGGTCCCACTTGCTTATATACAAGCGGCCGGTGACGAACCTATACCCGTTCGTTGAGATAAAATGCAATTGCTTGCCAACGCTTCTTTCTTGGTCCTGACTTCTTTTTGGACCGGCCATTCATAATTTCATCCCATTCTCTTATCTTTGCTGTAATTAATGCAAGCACTTTTGACCTTCATTCTAATTTTTCTTTCTTGGATCTCCCTTTCTTGTTGATTTATGTAGGTTCCCTTTCGCCTGACCGCACATCTTCATTGTTTTATATAGAACTATCTTCAAAAATGTTCCCTCGAAAATGGCGAAACTACTAGCACCATTAATGGTGATTCAAGTGGAATATCGTAAGAGGTTCCAAAGAGGATACGCGAGGGAGTTTGAGGAGTATGAGGTTCTTGATAGTTATGTGGAAACAAAATTTCCAATATTCAAACTCTTCGAGGTTCTATTTTCACCACCAAGGCAAAGATATAGGACAAACTGTGTAACCATGGTGTGGTGACTCCCCCCAACATATCACGACACTTTCGGACATATATATACGGGGACTTTCCCTCCCATGGCAACCAACTCACCATGGCGGGGGCCCTCCGGCCAACCTCCGGGCCATCTATAAGAAGATGCTCAAGTGAAGGACCCACGTAGGGGTCATTCGTCCACGCCCTTCAATGGGGCTCCTGATCGCGAAAGCGAAATACAAGGTTAGCACACAAAGATAATCATATCATAATTTACCACCACGAGGGGTAACATCCATCCAAGTGACAACAACAAAGAATATATGCATTTTAATACTAAGAAAGACACCCAAACCCATGGTTCTACCCCCTGCCTTCCCGGATTGAGGATCGACCGACGGCTAGGTCTCAAGAGATCGCCAGTCCGAATCTTGACATGGCGCTATCGGCATAGAACATCAAGTAGGGTTGTCCACTCCATCCGCCTCTCCTGTTCACATCTTTGCAAATGAGTCCAATCATGCTATGGCGCCACTATAGCCTTCCCTACACGCGGACTCAAGGTATCACCCCAGCCTACTCAGCTCATGAAGCCCCATTCTGATGAGGCGTGGTGCTCAAGTGTCCCCTTCCGGATCACAAAGGGTTCCATGGGTGAGCTAGAGAATACGTGTCGGTCGGCCGACCCGCATCCGCACCGACTTACTCACCCTAAATCTACTCAAAACACGGGGGTGCCCCATACGGGTCACACCTCCCACCAGTGTGTCGGACCCATACCCGCCCTCTACGCAACGACTCCACGGGCCTAGCCCACTTTCGTAGAGTCTCAGAGCCTTTTATTTTTTACGCAAGACCCCACCCCACTTCACCATTCGCGTCCCTTATCCGGTGCCTAAGCAATTCCCATAGCATCCACTTACTCGGTGGTCTCTTGTGCACGCGCATCTAAGGGGAACACAGGATCAACCTAGGAGTATACTACTAACATGGCTCGCAGGTCTCTACCCCCCTCCCTTAAACCCCCATTTCGAGAATAATACTATGCAAAGAACTATCAATCCATCCTTTAAGAGCAAGACCGTAATCGAAAATAAAGAGAACCACCTTGACAAATCAAGGGTTAGTTCCTACAAGTAAAGCAATGTGAGAATGATCTAAACAACACAACAAGTGCTCCAACATGGGCGCCCCTAGAATTCTCAAAGCTATACTAACCACCCACCCTGAAGTTCCGAGCCATTGAGTTGCCATTTGATGCCTCCCATCTTCCCCGGACTTGGCGCTCACACACACAGTGGTAAAGGTGCTTGGCAGGTGGGCGCTCAGCCCCGCCCTCTTGGACGATTTTGGGAGTCAATCGGCTAGGGGTCAAGTTGATGACCCAAATTGAACTTCCCATGCCGCCAATCAATTAGGCCGTGGCGCCCCCAAAATAGCCAATTAGTCCAATTCAAATAATTGGATAATTATCCTTTAATGGTTAATTTAACATAGCTAATTTAATCCCTTTAGGTCCAATGTCAAAATACCCCATGGTGGCGCATCTTTGTTGGTGACGTGTCGATATTATTTATACATATTCGTGATAAATATATGGAACGTCCACATTCTCCCCTTAGAAATAATGTTGTCCTCAAGATTGGGTTAGTTAATCGAGACAACTATTTGAAGAAACCGGGAGAAAAGTATACTTAAGAAAGGAAGATAACTCATTATTTCAAACAAATGGCATACATTGAAGTTGAAAATATATCCGAAAGTGCAAGCATCAAAGTGGATTTTTACAGATGACTTATCATCAAAGAAAATTCATGGACCGAAGTCCAATTTTGAAGACATCATAGACGAATTTAAAATAACACATGTAAAACAAAGCGGATCAAAAAGAAGTCGGGCCCATCAAAGAACCCTTATACATGGGCGCGTGTCACGAACCGCTCCACGGGCCCAGCGCATGTCGATATATTAGTATGTATAAATAATATAAATAAATTGTGGTTGAAGGACCACCCCTAATGAATAAAAAAAAAATCTATCTACAAGGGAACTTATCATGGCTATGGTTCGCAATTCATTGCGGCGTAAGGAATGGTGAAGTTCCTATTATAGCCAAGATGAACGCGGCCTATGAACTACATGCTTTCCGTGCAATTCAATCATGTCCACATTGACAAGTATTACCATGTCCTAGGGAACACGAAGGTGATCCCATCATCGGGAACTATTATCAACGATGTATCTACCCCTCTAGTGCATGATTCTCGGCGAATCAAGCCTTCAAGCTTACCGCCGAGCGGGGTTGATAGCATCGCTGATGGTGCTGCCTTGAGATTCCCGCATGAAGTCCTGATAGTGTTTCAAGGTCTATTTCCATTACCCACGAAGCATCCTCAACCGGCAAGTGTTTCCACTTGACCAAGTATTGCAAAAGATTTGGGTCCTTCGTCCGCTTTATAGGCTCGATCAAGAAGAGCTTCAGCACTATATCTAAATGCTCTTCCGCTATTTCAAGTAGGGTGGGTGTATCCAAGATCTCCTCGGATCTCGGTGTGTCTGCTTTAGAAGACTCACATGAAAGACCTTGTGGATCTTCAAACGGGTGGCAATTCCAGCGATATGCCTGTTCCCAACACGCCAATGATCTTGAACGCCCAGCCCATCTGGTGCTAACTTCTTGCAAAATACCAATCTTAAGCTTGGCTTGTTTTACCTTAATCTTAAGCCAAACCGATTCACCCCACTGAAGACTCGGGGTCCTGCGGCTTATCTGGCTACACTCTTCTTCGATGATCACAGACGGCCCAATAAGTACCCACGCACTTCTTCAACCAAAGCTTGCATTTCCAAGAGGAGTTGTTGAGAAACCTCCACTTTAGAAACGGGTTATGCCATGTGTCCGAGTAAGGCATTGATAACCATAATTTATCATGAAGGGAGACATTCGAAGATTCCCAAGTTTCATACCAAGTATAGGCAAACTCGACCCGGATAAATGTAGTCAGCCCATTGGGATTGCTTACTCCACACATAACTTCGTAGCATATCCCTATAATACGATTGGTACGCCACCTAACCATCCGGCCTGAGGATGATATCGTGATCTATAGCAAGCTTGGTTCGATGGTAGCAAAGAAATCTTTCCGTAAGGCACTTACGAATTTGGGATCCCCGCCGGATACAATAACTCATGGCATTCCGTGCAACCTAAAGATCTCCTTTGCAAATAAATTGTATCAGGTCAAAGTCCGTGGGTCCCGGTCCCACATGGCAAGAAATGAGCCATTTTTGACAATTTGTCGGTAACCACTACCATCAATGCATCGTATCCACGGAGAGTAATGGAAGGCCCACAATGAAATCCATGGTTATCACTTCCCACTTAGCATTGGGTACGCCCAAATGTTTGCAACTCTCCCCGAATCCTTAATTGCTCAGCCTTGGTTTGTTGGACACACTTGACACCGCTAATGTACCCGGCAATGTCCTTCTTCATCGGGGCCAAAATAACCGGAGCGGATCTTAAAAGTAGGTCTTCATAAAACTCGCATGTCCAAATATAGGGTCATGTGCGTGTCATGGAGAATTAGTTTACGCATCCTCAAGTTCTCGTGTACACACAACTTATCTTTGTAATATAACAAGTTGCCTTCTTTCTTATAATGAACGGAAAGTTTCATGCTTCTTTTATCCGTATGCGTTTCCTTAGCCAAACTAACCCAAACATCACGGAATTCGGATCCGTGGCCAAGGTCTGTTTCTATCTGCTTCTCAAACTCACTAGTGAGTGTAGAAATTGCATTACAATAGGTTCGGGTTACCGAAGGGATGGCGGACAAGGCATCCGCAACTACATTGTGTTTCCTGTGCTTATACATAATCTCAAAGTCATATTCCTCGAGAAACTCCATCCATCTTCTCTCGACGGAGATTGAGATTGGGCCGGGTTGTTAGATAACGGAGACTCATGATCCGTATCCAGTGGAATCTTCTACCAAGAAGGTAGTGTCTCCATATACGCCAGAGCGGACAACCGCTAACAACTCCTCGATCGTGGGTAGGGTATCGCCGCCGCCTCGCTCATTTTTTTTTGAATCATATGTACAACCCTCCCTTCCTCGCATTAGGATTGCACCGTAGCAATCTTATCGGCATCCGTTGTTATTAGTTTATCCTTTTCGTGATCGGGCAATGTGAGAACCGGTGTCGACGTTAAAGCATCCTTAAGCTTCTCGAAAAACTATCTTGGACTTTCGCTTTCCAATGCTCCATCCAATCTTTTACCTTTTCGTGCTTTGTGAGATCAAGAAGAGGTGCTGCAATCTTTGCAAAATCCTTAACAAATTTCCGATAATATCCCCGCCAATCCTAAGAAACTTCGACCTCTAAACATTACTGAATGGGCCAATCCTTCACCGCCTCTATCTTTGCCGGATCGGTAGCAATTCCCTCGGGCCGAAATGACATGTCCCAAATAATCCACCTTCTGAGTGGCAAACTTGCACTTAGAGAACTTGGCAAAGAGTCGGGTGGACGCCTTAGCTTTTGTAGGGCTAACCTAAGATGTTTCTCATGCTCCTCCGAGTTTTTATAGATGAGAATGTCGTCAAAGAAAATAACAACAAAATCATCCAAGTAGTGTCTAAGACATCATTCATCAATCGCATAAAAGTTATGGGGGCATTAGTTAATCCAAAAGGCATAACAAGAAACTCATAGTGCCCATATCTAGTGCGAAAAGCGATTTATGGATGTCCTCCTCCTTAATCCTTATTTGATGATATCCCGAGCGTAAATCAATCTTTGAGAAATATTTGGCCCCTTGCAACCGGGTCCATTAGATCATCTCGCCTCTAGGCAAAGCATAGCGGTTCTTGATGGTATGTTTATTGAGTCTGCCTATAATCAATACACATCCTCAAGGAGCCATCCTTTTCTTAACGAAAAGGATAGGAGGCCAAAAAGGCTAAAACACTAGGCCTAATGAAACCTAGGTTTAGTAACTCCCCGGTTGCTTCTTAAGCTCGGCAACTCGGGGGACTCATACCGTACGGGCCTTACCGGTAGGCTTAATACCGGTTCCAAAGCTATCTCACATTCTACTCCTCTAAAAGGAGGAAGCTCGATCTCATTTGGAAAAAAGATCGCTAAATTCTGAGAAGATTGGCAATCCCTTCCGCAAGGTATCAACTACTTGCTTCGCTTTAGCATCCGACTCAATGGAGGTAAGCCTAATAATGCAAAGCAACTTATCTTCACGTATAGCCTTATCTAACTGCCTCGATGGTGATAGACCGCATAATGGGGTTTAAGGAGTCACCTTTATAGTTACGCTGGCCCCGTTAGCTGGCGTTGAAGGTAACTTCCCCTTTCAAGCAATCTATATTGGCTTTTGCGTGATGCCAAGAATTCCATACCAACAATTAGATCATATTTGCCAATATCCATTATCTCGCACCCAAGGCAACCGGTGCACCGGCAACCGCATCTTAAGGTTAATGCGACGCCATGAGTGTGTCCGATCTTACCACCGGCTAAAGTGACGGGCTTCGGCCGGATCTCAAAGTTTCAAAGCCGCAATACCGGGCCATTCTAGGAGAAGCAAAATTATGTGTACCACCCGTATCCATCGTAATTATAAAAGGTTTGCTGCCTACTTGACCTATGGTGGAAATAACGGTAGGCTGACTTTCAAAGCATTGCCGGCTTCAATGGCTGCAAGGATATGGGACTCACCGCGAATGTATTCGGGAGCCTCCTCCTCGACAGTAGTGTCGACTCCGAGATCGCCTCAATCGAGGTCGGCCATGGCTACCGCGGTAGTCAGGTGACATAAGGGCAATTCTCGCGATGAAGTGCCCAGTCGCGATACACCGTAACATGCCTTATCTCTACGTGAGCTCGCTCTCGAGCCCTCTTTGGGAATAGACTGTAAGAGATTCTCGAACTTCCTACCGACATTATTCGGTTTGTCGGGCATGTTGAAGGTGACTTTCTTTCCCGGCGGCGTTAAGAGTTCTCACCGAGAGGGCCCCTGACTTGGTGAACGGGGTTTGTAAGGTGTGGACGCGCGCGTGGGTCAGTAAGGGGCGGGGACGCTGCACCGGTTTCTTGGTGTATCCTCCTCGAGGCTCAATGCCTTAGCCTCACCTCTCCGCAGAATCGATTTCGGTCTATGGCATTAACCATTCGCTTAATTGATGGGGCTAACCCTTCAATGTATCCCTCCAATCGCCTCTTTTCGTTCATTCCCCCTGCACATACACCTCAAAGCGCATGAATTCATCGGTGTAGGCCCGGACCGACATACCCTTTCGCTTCTAACCCGTAAAGGTGTCGGATTTGTTGGCATTTGTGCGCACGAGGCACATAATGCGACTTTAAAAGCTTTGGCAAACTTCCGAATTTGCATCCCGCTTCTATCCGATGCTTGGCTCTAGCATAGCCCTTCCACCAAATACCAGGCCTCAGTAGGTTTGTGGTGGCAACCTTGCCTCGTATCTTTTTCTCGTCATGCCATAAGATTTCCCAAACTCCTTCATCTCGGCCCAACCAGACTCGCATTCAGCCCGCCTCTAGATTTCCCATCAAACCGGGCCAATTTCCTATTTTCCATATACCGGTTATGGTATCAACCGCCTTACCTACTCTTTGTCCCCGGCTTTGCATTGTCACCAGATGATACTGACGCCTCGTGAGGACACGTATGGCGATGGTGAAGATGTAGCACTATCCCTTGAGGAACTTCGATGGCGCTTTGGAACGGTGCTTCCTTCCGCGTATGGACGGGGGCTTGGTTCAAAAAGTGGTCACCGGGTGGTGGACTTGGCGGTAAATCGGGGTAACTCCGCCCATTCTCCCCGCATAGGCTCGCGGTGGGTTGGCATTCAAGATGTAAGTTTGCAGCCAACTAACCGCCGCTTCATCAACATTAGTTCTTGCTCGGTGTTAATCTGCTAGCATTCGAGGGTGTGCCACGCGTTAACGGCCGGCGTTAGCACCGCCTATAGTGAGCATAAATAAGGTATCTCATAAAGAAGATCATTTCGAAGAGTACAATAGGAAAGATCTTTATTATAAGTGAGAAATAAATATTACATTGAAAGTCATTACATTGAAGGCGCTTAAAAATTCTTAAAGTTATATGGATATAGAGGTAGACACTTTACATTGGCCAAGTTTTTTCAACTCACACATAACATAGAAAACAAAATTGAGGGGACCAGGCCTAGGGTTCGCGAAAGGGTACAAGATAGAGTAGCGAACGCCTCGGCATGACCTCTCACTAACTTGTAGCAGCCCAAAGCCCGGATGATAACAAAGTTGGTAATCCGCCAGGGGCTGATGATGAGGAGATTAAAGAGCCTTCTCAAAGCATAGAAAATCTGCCACAAGTGATCGCTATGCCAGCAAAAAAAGCTTCATGCCTTGTTATGTCCCAATAGTCCCATGTTCGAAGCGAAGAGTTTGTCAGAAGTCCTCAAAGGCCCGCTCTCCGAGAATGTTAACTACTTCCAAGCCTTTAGCGGGATCATAGGGCTCTCCTTCTTCTTCTTCGTGTTCCCTTCCTCATAATCACCGCCTCATTCCGGGTATTCCCCATACCGCTGGTCAGTAGTCCTGCCTCGAGGCCCCGGATCGCCTCGTCAGATCCGGGTTGGCAATTTTTCTTCATATTCTTCAAATCCCTCGTCTGCAAGACGGTAGAAATGAATATACCATGTGGAACAGTTTCTTACATTCTAACTCTAATAGATACAAGGGAGTATCATGGGAAAACAATTTAATTGTATTCAACGATACAAGAATCATAATTCATAAGAAAGGCACGTACATTATAGAATGGCTAATGAATTGCCAAGTCAAAATTTTACAACTATACGCAATACGAAATGCGTGATACAATTGTCTAAGAACTAGGTCCCCCCTCTTCATCCATAGGCCGAGGAGGTGGTGGCGGCGGTCGATGTCGTAACAAAGTCACCCCTGGGTCTACTGTGGCACCAATGGAGGCAACCTTCGGTGGATAGGCAACGACCAATTGGGTCCGTGGGAGTTTCATACTCATCCAGGGTGCAATATCCTGCCCCAAGGCCGTCAAGGCAAGATCCCGTCGTACGAGTACGTAAGTAAGCGTACGATAGGGAAGCTTCTTGTGCCCTGCCAATGTGGAAAGAGCACGGAGGGTCCACCATGAAGCCTCGGCCTCTGGCCCTAAGTCCCGGGCTACAAAAAGAACTTGCCCCTGCCGAAAAGCTGATAGGAAGAAGCGAGTGAGGTGGTTTCCCAATACTTTTCCTTGCGGAGTCTCTGACGTGGCAACCTCCTTATCCAAGTCCATAGGGACTTCTTCTTCCTTGAGTTCCTGCTGCTCTTCCTTCAAATGAGCAGGATTATGGTATAAATCCTCTCCCTCCTCATCCGAACCGGAGGGAACTTCGACCATGTTAATGTTTGGGACATGAGGCCCCATAGCGGTAAAGGCATCCCAAGTGGGGGTGAGATGGCGGATCCCGATGATCACCAGGTTCGAAGAGATGGCGGATCCTCGCATCACCGCCCCCCGGCCGTAGCAAAGTCTAAGCTGGCTCAATGGTCTCCTCGGGTGGAATTGGAGTAACCGGCCGCACCTCCGGGGAAGGTCAATAGGAGCAAAGTCGATGAAATCATCCATACAAGATTCGCTAACTCATAGAGTACATGGTCCTTGCGCCCGACGCTTAAACCATGCCTATATGCTCATCTTCTTCCTCCTGGAAGGCTCGTGAAGTTTGCCTTTCATCGGCAATGTCTCATCCTCAACGCATCGATCCATGAGGATGGCTAGGCAAAGGCAACTTCAAGATATTGTCGCCCGGTGCCGCACAAACCGCGTGTGCTTTCCCCATCTAAGCTTGCCCTTCAACACATCATATGGCGTGGGTGTCACCCCTAGCATATCTCGGACTACATCCCGCTTCTAGATACAACCGAGGTTCCCAAGAGGAATACACGAGGAAGCATCTCCTCTCAGTATAAAACACTAGAAATCCGGCATAACTGGTGCACGCATATTAGTGATGAGGTCAAGGCGCCGCATAGAAAGGGCCGTAACAGTCAAAGGGCGCTATGGATCCCAATGCTCTCCATCCCCGGTACCATGCAAGTAGATCGGTGGCAGCCATGGGCGCTGGAAGGAAGGAGGGAGGAAGAGAATTAGATATGAACAAATGAAAATGAAACTTTGAAGATCCTTTTGACTCTTTATTGATGCTGACATCAGCATTTTCGTACACAATACAAGGACAAAAATAAATTTTTATTTATTATAACAAAAAAAATATTTACAACGCAGGTATTCTCCAAAATTTTCTAAGGACGCTCTCCCCGAATCCTGCGGGCGAGGGCTAAATCCTTTGGCATTATGGTGACTCTCTTTGCGTGGATAGCGCAAAGATTCGCATCACCAAAAAGTGCCACTAAGTAGGCTTTTGCAGCCTCTTGGAGCGCTAGGATAGCAAAAGTCTGGAAGCGAAGGTCGGTTTTAAACTCTTGGGCTATCTCCCGAACCAACCTTTGAAAGGGCTTCAGTATCCCGAAGTTCGTGGACTTCGAAACTTTCTGTGGATCTCCGTAGAGGCCGATGCTTGGGTCTATACCGGTGGGGCTTCCTTGGTGGAGCAGGTGTGGGAGTCGGGCCCCTTTGCCGTGGTATCGTCTTGGCTAGCAAATCCGGGGAAGCATCCACCAGCTCACGTCTCGGTGGAACTTGCATTCTTCCCAAAAAGCTCGCCCGGTCTTCAACTTCTCCTTGTATTGGCTCTTTGGGACTTTCGGACCTCACGGCTTTCTCCCGGTGTTTTAATGGGCGTCCAGATCCGGGGTTTGGCCCTCATTCTGCGGTCCCCCATCACCTTCTGGTCCTTTTGTTCTTGTCGGACCTTCTCCTCCTTTTCCTTTTGAATCCTTTCTGCTCTTCACAGGAAGTCCCCGAGCTCTCACGGGTCTTCTTCAACCTCATTATGCATTTGGGTCATATCAATGCGGATCGTCGTCAAATAATCGGTGATGTCGAATCTCTCCCCACATGAAGCTGCAGGAAGCCTCATGCCACCGATATGGGGAATCTCGATTGCCCCTAGTCAATGACAACAACTCCATCTCCTAAATACCTATACTCTCGACCTCGAGGCTCTATTGGCTCGTTCTATTTCTCTGCCCATCATCCTCCCCTCGCCAAGTTCCGGATATCGGTCGGCCTCGTTCTTATGTCCTCCTCTTCAAAGGTGGCCCTCACATTGGAGGATAGAATTTAAACAACATCATGACCAGTCGCTGTTGCTAAACCATGGTATAAGGAAGTCAGCATCTTGAGATTTAACCTAATAAAAACGGCCGAAAGTAATGGTAGATTGGAAAGGGTATCCTAAGCGTCGTTGGCAAATCTATTTACCAACTTATCTAGAAGTATGTCAATCAAAGCGGTCGGTGGCCATATATTGAGGCGATCAAAGCATAGATCTGGGCTATAGTAAGGGTAGTGGGGTCCATGGTGCTCTTGGTGTTGGCCATAACTATGGCGCTGGGGTCGATAGATCTGCGGAAGGAGGCGCTGGTTAAAAGACGGCTTGATAGGGGAGGCTTAGGGAAGAAGGCGGTAGGGATAAACCAGATGGAAAGGCAAAGGTCGGGTCCGGTGGCTATGGCGGTCGTCCAAATTTTAGTGGGCTGAGGTATGGAAGGCAAAGGCGGACATAATAATTTTAACGGCCGCCTAACTTTTAAATTTTAAAAAATTTCTGATTAACTTATTATATATATATTTTTTTTTGTATTAAAAAAAATATTTATACGGCGGGAATACGCAGAAAATATCTGATCTTGCTACCGATAAAGATTATATCGCCGCTCCCACCGCGACTGCAAGTCGACGAAAATCAAGCGGCGCCCGACTTGACTTTCGGGGCCCCTCCGTGGCCATTTTTCGCCAGCGACGACTGTTCTAGGGTATTTGGGGTACGCCCGATCCAATGGAGCCGTTTCCGCCTTCGTCCAAGCTACCTACAAAAAGTTATAGCCCCTCCAAACTTGGGTCTTCTAGTCGCCCTAACTTCTTTTAACCTACAATTTCTTACTTTAACCTAACACAAAGCCAAACATCAAAGAAAACTAAGCCACACACTAAATTAGCCTCCTACCTAACTAATGAACTACGAGTTAGGGTTTGGCCAGTGCTATGATTCCGGGCAACCGAAATCACGGCTCTGATACCACTGTGACGCTCCCTGAACATATACGACACTCGGACGTATACATACGGGGACTTTCCCCTCCCATGGCAACCAACTCACCATGAGCAGGGCCCTCCGTCTAACTCGGGCCATCTATAAAAAGATGCTCAAGTGAAGGACGCAGAGGGGTCATTCGGCCCACGCCTTCAATGGGGCTCCTACGTCGCGGAAGCGTGAATACAAGGTTAGCACACAGCATAATCATATCATAATTTACCACCACGAGGGGTGGCACATCCATCCAAGTGACAACAACAAAGAATATGCATTTTAATACTAAGGAAGACACCCAAACCCATGGTTCTACCCCGGCTCAGACTCCAGTGAGGATCGGTGGCGGCTAGGTCTCAAGAGATCAGCGGGGCCGAATCTTGACATGGCGTTGGGCGGCATAGAACATCGGCTAGGGTTGTCCACTCCATCCGCCCCTCACATTGCACACTTTGCGGATGAGTCCAATCATGCTATGGCATCACTATAGCCTTCCCATTACCTTGGAGACTCAGGTATCACCCTTAGCCTAATCGGGGTTCATGAAGCCCCGTCCAATGAGGCGGTGGAAGTGTTCCCTTCCAAGATCCGCCGGTGGTTCCATGGTGAGCTAGAGAATGCGTGCCGCATCAGCGACCCCGCATCCCAGACCCGACTTACTCACCTAAATCTACTCAAAGCCGCGGGGTGCCCCATGCAGGGTCACACCTCTGCACCCGAGTGTGAGGTCCCATCCATACCCAGCCTCTCGTGACCCGGCTGTCGGGCCTAGCCCTTTGTAGGAGTCTCGGGGGGCCTTTTATGTTTGTGCAAGACCCCACCCCCACTTCACCACTGCGTCCCTTATCGGTGCTAAGCAATTCCATAGCATCCACGACTCGGTGGTCTCTTGTCTTGCAGCGCATCTAAGGGAAATCTGAGGGATCAACCTAGGAGTATACTACTAACATGGCTCGAGAGGTCTCTACCCCCCTCCCCTTAATTCCCCATTTCGAATAATACTATGCAAAGAACTATCAATCCATCCTTTAAGAGCAAGACAAATAAAGAGAACTCACCTTTACAATCAAGGGTTAGTTCCTACAAGTAAAAGCACGTAGAGAACAGACGAAACAACACAACAAGTGCCCCAGCAGGGCTACCTAGAATTCTCAAGCTATACTAACCACCCACCTGAGTTCCTGCTGGATCCGTTGCCATTTGATGCTCCCATCTTCCCTGGACTTGGCGCTCAGCTCTGGACACACAGGTAAAGGTGCTTGGCAAGGTGGGCGCTCAGCTCCTGCTCCTCTTGGACGATTTTGGGAGTCAATCAGGGCTAGGGGTCAAGTTGATGACCCAAATTGGAACTTCCCATGCTGGCCAATCGAATTAGGCCAGGTGGCGCTCCCCTAAATAGCCAATTAGTCCAATTCAAATAATTGGATAATTATCCTTTAATGGTTAATTTAACATAGCTAATGAAATCCCTTTTAGGTCAATGTCAAAATACCCCATGGTGGCGTACCTTTGTTGGTGACGTGTCAGCATATTATTTATACATATTCCGTATAAATATATGGAACGTCACATTCTCCCCCCCTTAGAAATAATGTTGTCCTCAGCATTGGGGTTAGTTAATCAGAGACAGTTACTTGAAGAAACTGAAGTAGGAGAAAGTATACTTAAGAAAGGAAGATAACTCATTATTTCAAACAGTAATACATTGAAGTTGAAAATATATCCGAGTGCAAGCATCAAAGTGGATTTTACAGACTTATCATCAAAGAAAATTCATGGACCGAAGTCCAATTTTGAAGACATCATAGACGACGAAAATAACACATGTAAACAAAGCGGATCTGAAGAAGTCGGACCATCAGCAACCCTTATACATGGGCAGGTCACGAACTGCTCACTGGCCTGCGCATGTCGATATATTAGTATGTATAAATAATATAAATAAATTGTGGTTGAAGGGACCACCCCCTATAATGAATAAAAGAAAATCTATCTACAAGGGAACTTATCATGGCTATGGTTCGCAATTCATTGCGGCGTAAGGAATGGTGAAGTTCCTATTATAGCCAAGATGAACGCGGCCTATGAACTACATGCTTTCCAGGCAATTCGCGGTCATGTCCACATTGACAGTACACCACGTCCTAGGGAACACGAAGGTGATCCCATCATCGGTAACTATTATCAAGTACGATGTATCTACCCCTCTAGTGCATGATTCTCGGCGAATTCTCAAGCTATACTAACCACCCACCTGAGTTCCTGCTGGATCCGTTGCCATTTGGTGCTTCCATCTTCCCTGGACTTGGCTTCAGCTCACGGACACCGCAATAAAGGTGCTTGGCAAGGTGGGCTCACCCCGCCTCTTGGACGATTTTGGGAGTCAATCAGGGCCTAGGGTCAAGTTGATGACCCAAATTGGAACTTCCCATGCTGGCCAATCGAATTAGACCAGGTGGCGCTCCCCTAAATAGCCAATTAGTCCAATTCAAATAATTGGATAATTATCCTTTAATGGTTAATTTAACATAGCTAATTAAATCCCTTTTAGGTCAATGTCAAAATACTCCATGGTGGCGTACCTTTGTTGGTGACGTGTCAGCATATTATTTATACGTATTCCGTTTTAATACATGGAACGTCACACACAGAGAGTCAGGAGGTGGACCAGGGATGCCTATAGTCCTTGTTTCACTACGGGGTGGATTATTTGAAGAAATGAAAGGAGTTTGTGACAGAACTGGAGAACGAATTGCAAATGGAATGCTACCTGGTGGTATTGGTGGACGAACCGGCAGAAATCCTCGGCGACCATTTGGTCTATAGCGCGGCTGAATTTTGATTGTAGAGCTTCTGTGCAACACCACCTTCTGCAACACCGAAATCAGCATCACCAAAATGCTTCCAGGGATTTGAAAACGTTCATATATTTGGACGGTTTTAATAGGTGCCAAGTAAGAAAAAAATTTCCACGTGTTGCCATCTATGAAATTCCTATTGATGGGAATCCTTCCATCCGAGGCAAGAGCCGGTGGAACTGATTCTTATCAACATAGCTCTCTTCTTGTCAAAACTTTGCATGTGACCCTTTTTTTTTTTTTTTTTTTGAATGGACGGCAAACAATCCCTATCGACGGCAACAAGTGACCAGACCCTAATAGTTTCTTTTTTTTTGAATGGACGGCAAACAATCCCTATCGACGGCAACAAGTGACCAGACCCTAATAGCACAAATGTTTGCGCACCTAATGAAGCGGCCTATTGGATGTATTGGATGAGACGTTTTAATCGTGGCCATTGGTGCGTGAAACCGACGGTCTACAACAAAAACCCCATTTATTATTTCGAAGCCGACTGCTTGGTTCGGCCGGATTTATATCTTGCTTCTAAGCTTCCCAAATCCGCCTCCTGATTTTCCGCATTTCTTAGCTTTCTGCTTGGTTTCTTAATGCAAATTTTTGCCTACCATAAACCATTTTGCTATTTGCATTTTTTTTTTGCCATTTGGATTGAGCGTTTGTTTTGCGGATATGGTGCAAAAGGGTGATCGAGGCTTCCAGCTCAAGTCGCGAATTCTTAGGGGCCAGGTTTAGATTTATGAGCTAAATAGGCAGACGGCTAGATGGCTGCAGCAAAGCTCGAAGGCGGCTCAACCCGGCGCCACTTTTGTCTGCCTTCACAATCTTCTTGCCGCTTTGTTTTCCCCCTAGGGGAGGGTCGCCATTCAGGGCGGCGGAACCATTGGCGGACGTGGCACTATTTTTGGCAGACGTGGAAAAGGCCACAGAACAAATTAGGAAAAGGGGGGAAGTGTTTCGTAAGCAATTTTTCAAGGCTCAGCAACAATCGAAGTAAGGTTCCAGCGAAGGACCAGAGAAGGCTGGAGTTTCGCAAGGAGTCTTGGAAGTATGAAGTCTTGAATGGAAGTATCGGATTCTTGTAAAGTCTTGCAAGGAGTCTTGCAAGTGGAAGCTGTGATTTTCCAATAATGTCTAATAACATGAAATTCTTGAGGTAGGCATATAACAGTTTTCTTAAAATTTGTTCTAAGCTCATATTTCAGTGTTATTTGTGAAATTTAGTTGTTCTTTGGTCTGTAACAAATGTTTATTGTCTCTTAAGGATCGAATTATGTTTATTAGTAGGATTGAATTCTGTTGCAGGGCTAGTATGATAGGATTCTGTTGCAGGGCTAGTATGATATGATAGAATTATGTTTAGTAGTAGGATAGAATTCTGTTGCAGGGCTAATATGATAGGACTTCTCTATTTTCCACATATTGATGATTCACGCAGACCTGATTCGATCGTTTTAGTATATCTAGCTACAACCTCAGCTTCATTTTCTAAACTCCTATTTATGTTTTTCACCTATTTAATTATTTTTTGGGATCGTCAACATCAACTGAAGACTGACATAGATAGGGCGATGGCACTATCGGTCTCGAGGAGGCAGAGATAAGGCGAATGGCATCTTCTATAGCGCATTTGAAACAGGTCTGATAGAGAAGAGCTCAAATGTTTCTGACGTAGCTTTGCAAGATGCAGTTTCAATTTCTGATTCTCCTTATGCATTTGCAATAACGACTCTGTTTGGTACTGGTAACATCCAGGGATAGCATTAAAAATCATATGAAAGAAACATAGTTAAGTCTATGTCCGAAGACTTGATCTTCTGGAAGGGAGGGACAGATCCGTGGCTGGCCTTGCACATATCACCTCAAATAGCACAACTCCAAAAGAGTATACATCAGACTTTTTAGAATTCAAGACACGGAAGACAATAAGCTAATCTTGCAAGTGTCATATGCTCCCATGATTAAAGATCAAGGAGCTTAACCTTGATAGAAACTAGCTGAAAGCTTTCTCTCATTCAGGCCTCTTTACCAAATCCTCTTTACCAAATCAGAAGCCTAATGGTAATGATAATGTGGAATGGCATCCCTTTCTTTCTTCTTCTAGTGCTCTTTGAACAGAGACTATTTTCATGGTTTTCACCAAGACTATGCCAAGTTGCCATTCAACACATAAAGCACAAATTCTCGAGTGTTCTGCAACTTCCTGTAAAGGAATTTCTGTTTTTTTTTTTAAATACGATCAAGCATTGATGTGCATGTTTCACCAGTCAAGCAGCAAATTTCAAGTGTACTGAACCAAATTTGGCATTTATGAATATTTTTCCGGATGCCATGTGTGTATGTAATCCATATGGCCAATTATGTGGAATCAACCTCTCAAGTATTCTGTAATTAAACCTGAGTCAGAGAAAGTAGAACTTCGCGTAAAGCCTGATTTGCCAAAGCTCATTTAGTACATGTGATGGGCAGACTCGTTATGAGACAAAGACACACTGTGATTTCGTGACTTCCTCAAATCGGAGTTCAAAAGATGTGGAAGCCCTTTTAGAGCGGTGTAAAGAAGAAATACCCGGCATATGATCCTCACCGGCTATCAACAGATCCATATGATTCTCACCGGTAAAGTACCCAAAGATTATAGGAAACTTGTCCAATCTCGAGGTGCGATCTTTGAATCGTAACAAGTCGAAAAGGGATTTGTCAACCAGCATTGGAATGTTGGGTAGGCTTAAAATTACGGATGTTGGGTGGAATAGCATCTCGTGGTTCTTTTCCAAACAAGTATGGCTGGAATAATCTCGCATTACAATATCTATCATTGAGATGGGGGTTATATTCTCGAAAGTGGATTGGGAATTTCACCAACTTGGGACACTGATTACGTGGCAAAACAACTTCATTGGGGGCATTCCCGTGGGTCGGCAAATCTAACGTCCATGAAAACTTCGCCCGAAGTTCGGATAAGCTAGACCCCGACACCATAGATCTTAAGTTCGAAGAAAACTTGCTTCCAACAAGGGGAGCCAAAGAAGAGCAACCTTTCTTACTTCTACCATGCCTCCCCCATTATACTAGATCTTTGTGACAACGATCTCACGGATCCATACCACACGAATTGGGCATGCTTCACAACTTGCGGCGGTTGTGGCTCTGCAACAACGCTGTGCCTTCAATTCTGCCTCACTCTCCTATGCGGTGATCTCACTCTCCTATTGAGCTGATCTCATTCATCTCCTATGCAGTGGCTATCAACAGAAGATCCATATGATCCTGGCTATCAACAGAGGCTTTACAGATATACTCAATTATCCAGGGCATCTTGGATACTAGTTAACACGGTGGAAGATTTGGAGCCTGGTGTTTTGGCTGCCTTAGGCCCCAAATATATTGCAGTTGGCCCTTTGATGTGATGGAGGCAGCACCTGCGTTATGAGACATGAGCACCTACATTATGAGACATGGAGTATGAGACATGGGCACCTGCATTATGAGACATGAGCTCCAGAATGATGGGTTTTGGAATAACTTCCTAGTGCAGATGTGGAAAGTGGAGCAATTAAGGACGCAGGGAGAGCATTTGACAATATGAAATCCAGAAAATGACATACTGACTTCTATATTTTCCACATATTGAATGCATGATATTTTTTTTTAGTTGAATGTTATTCCTTTCTAAGATGTTAATAATTGATCTATCTTTCTTTGGACAGATTTTGTGCTTGCATTTTTTCCTTCTTAACAAATCCCCGCTATCAATATCTGGTCGTTCTTGCTTTTTCTTGGAGTAGCTTTGTGCTATAACCTCTATTCAAAAAAAGTCAGTAGGTTTCTTAATCATTCCATATTGTTTATCTTGTTACTGACAAGTAATATCCTTGCTTTTGACAGATCAGTCTTTGATCATGCTTATCACGCGATCTAACTTGGATACTAATCATTAACGCTCTCGCAACAAGTCCAAATTCCAAGGAAAAAAAGAGCCTTTCCTGCATCAAAATGTAGGAAAAAGAATTTGCACAAAACCAATCCAATGCCCCTGCCCCAGCAACTTGCTCCACGAAAGAAGGGAAGGGGAGGATGGTCTATCGAGAGCATGAATGAGGCTCTCCGCATGCTAAATTGCAAAGAGATCTTAACAATAAGAGAAGCTTCAAGAATTTTTGACATACCAGCTTCTAGTATACGAAATTGGATGAGGGGCATCTATAACAAGAAGGATGGCCAAGAACCCAGGTGTTTGACTAAGGAACAGGAACAAGAGCTGAAAAAATGGGCATTAGATAGAGTAGCAGCAGGCTTGGGTGTTACTTTAGATCAATTTAAGCTGAAAGCCGCAAATATGTGTGAAGGTAAAGGTACATTGTGGGTGGATGGACAACCGGGAGATAAGTGGTGGAAATTATTCAAGAAAAGGCATCCTGATGTTGCATTAAGATCAACCAAAACTTTGGATTTGTCAAGAGCACGAGCCATGAATCCGACAAAACTGAGGCCCTTCTACACAACATTGGAAGAAGTTTATAGCCATTTCAATTTTGAGCCAAGCCATATTTGGAACGCAGACGAAACTGGAATTCAAGCAGGGAAGATTATTGGTTTGAGGGTTATTCTTGAAAAGAAGGGAAGTAGAGCCGCCCATGAGATAGTGATGAAATCGCTTGAATGGATGACTGTTTTAGCCTGCTACAATGCCTCAGGTAATGCTATTCCTAGCTACTACATCTTCAAAGGCATTAGACTTAGGGCTAATCATATTTTCAATTGTGAGGTTGGGGCTAATATGTCAGTTCAGCCGGAGGCATGGATGACTACAGAGTTGTTCATGGCTTGGCTAAGAGAGCATTTTAAGCCTAATGTGCCTAGAGGGGTTGATGAAAACAACCACCATCTCATCATTTTAGATGGCCATGGCAGCCACGTAAATGATGAGGTAGTGATTCTAGCCGGTCATTGGGGATTCACCTAGTTATTCTACCTCCCCATACTTCTCACAAGTTGCAACCACTTGATGTGGCTATCTTTGGACCATTTAAGCAATATTTTAGGAGACAAAGAGCTGAGTATATAAATGACAAGGAAGACACGGAAACTGTGGAACCGAATAAGGCACAACTGGCAGGTACTATACAATTATCTGCTGTAACATAGTATCAGATATTGCATTTTCAAGTTGCCTTTTTCTTTTCTGGTTTGATTTCTAAGGCATTGGCCACGAGCCTCACACACGAGAAGATTAGAGCGGGGTTTAAGGCCCTTTGGAATTTGGCCACTCGATCCTGGCTTTGTTATAGATGGTTTTATTGCTCCTACCTTCTCAACAAGAACCGTTGTAGATGCATGACGTGAAGTTCAAGAAGATGGTAAGTTTACTTTGGCCACTTAATCCTCCTGCTGTCGAAGATGAGCTTTATCCCTCCTACGTTCTCGACAAGCTGTAGGTGCTCAACTTGAAGATCAAGAAGATGGTGAGTGTACTTTGGGAGCACATGATTATGATGATCACTTCGACGACGCACATGTTCCGAGGTAGGTTCTAATTTTATTTTTTGTACACATCTTACGCTCTAAGTACCATAGCTCTAAGTACACATTTTATGTTACATTCATTATTCGGGATTTCTGGGATGCAAGCATGACTATGAATGGTTTTGTCGGGATAGTTTTGTAAAAAAGTAGTTAGAATAGATTATACAAGATCTCCGTTTTGCATGGCCAAGTTGCTCTTCATGATTCTAGGACATTGGACTGAAAGTAGGGTTTGGTCTGCAGCAGTTATCCCCTTATCAGCATTAGGTAGATGTAGATACCTTCATGTTTGGATTAAAGAGAAATCTGCATGAACTGCTAAGGCGTGGCTGATTCCAGAAAATCTCGTCGTGATCAGTACACAACTATATATATATCACACAAAGCATGATTGCCTCCTCTCATCAGCTTGAGGTTAAGATCTAGGGCTCAGAAAGGAATAGAAGCTATTCTGTTTGGCTAATTACTCAGAAAGGTTTGTTTTCACGTGTTGAGTATTATGAGATATTAGGTAGATTCTCTTTCGCAAGCATAACCAAAGGTTTCCATATGTGTGGCACAAGTGGCTGAATGTTGAAGAGTTCTGCTCAAGCAGCAAGCTGGTCTGGGTTTTAAGCAAGGACATGAATTTAATTTAGACACTTTAATCATGGGAGCATATGAAAGCAAGGCACTTTAAATCCATTTAGAATTTAATTTCGTTTTTCTTAACACGTCTTACTCCTTGTCTCAACGTGGGACTCCTGAAATAAAATTATTAAAATCTTCTTAGGAAGCCTGAAACACCACGCAAGAAGTCATTTTAGCAGTAACCAAATAAGGACTAGCATTGTATTAGTACTAGCGAATTTGTACAGCACGAATTATACTAACAGCATATCCCAAAATTTATAGAAACAAAATAAGTGCGTGCTGGAATTAGACTTGTTAGTGGTTCCTCCATTCACTTCTTCAACATACTTAAAAGGCCCTACATTTATGCTGTATTGGATGCATGTTAATGGTTTTCAGAAACCCGAGTTTAACAAACTTTTCGATTATAATGCTTCGACCAATTTGGATACTCCCATATATATTTTACAAGCGTTGAGAAAAGCCATCCACATTACAATATTTGCGCCTATTGGCATGGACATAATAAAATCTCTGTCTCATCTATATGACCTACATGACTAAGAAGATTGGCGGACCGGACATAATGTTGAATTGTTGGTGTGATGCCACTTCAAAGGTTCATGGAATAAAAATAATGCCGAGCTTGATCAACCATGCAGGGCATGACCGCATGCCATGAAAAAAGGAAAGGTAAGTGGTCGAGTCCGTTTATGCCTAACCGATGGACTTCCTTAAAAAATTTCAGGGGCATCATTGCCATTTTCATCTTGGGCATAGCTTTGTATCAACGTATTCCAAAGATATACTATATTTCTTGTTTGCATCTTCTCAAAGACTAGAATAAGCGTGATTTATCAGACCACAATTTGCATACATGTCTATGAGAACATTATTGATGACATTTTGGAAGCGGCATCCAGTTTCAAAAACCGAATGGATTATTTTTGCCCTGTTCGGGGCTATCATTCCAGCGGTTCCACTGAAAACATTAATATAAGTGGCCTCATCAGGTTCCAAATGTTCTAGCTTCATTCGTTTTAAGAATGCAAGTGCAGCTTCACCATTTCCCTCGTGCATGTAGCCTGAAATCATTTTATTCCATGATATAGTGTCCCGAATATACATAAAATCAAAGATTTCACAAGCATCATTCATGCAGTCATATTTAGCATACATGTCGATCAAGACATTACAAGCTACAACATCCACATGGCATCCAGACTTTAATAGTTTGGAATGCACTAGCTTTCCCTGATACAGAACTTGCATCCTTGCACATTCACTGAGAACAGCAATGAAGGTGACAATATTTGGCACCACGCCTTCTAATTCCATTTTCTGAAAATGCATGAGATACTTGCCATTATTCTCGTACCATAAATGTGCAGAAAGTATTGCAGTCCATGAGCAGACATTCCGCAAAGGCAACCTGCTGAATGTTGAAGAGTTCTGCTCAAGCAGCAAGCTGGTCTGGGTTTTAAGCAAGGACATGATTCTATGTAGATGGGAATAACCTCCATCATTAGGTGACGTGAAGAACAAAAAAGGGTACCTAACCCACTTTTGCTCTAGATGTCCTTTCTTGAGGATTTTCAAAAAGGTAAATGCTGCTTAAAGCAAAACACATATATCCTCCAGCTGCTAGACAAGATATAAGTTATCATTTTCAGCTTTTTTTTTTTGTTCTCATAGTAGGTGTTGAATCACTAGCAAGCATAACCAAAGGGTACAAATGGATTCTACTGATGACTTTTACTTGCAGGATTCAAGGGTTACAAATTTTAATGAATGCTGCTGCAATTGCAACTGATGGAGCTGGTCCAAGCCAAGTGCAAGTGTCTCCAAGAGGTCTATTTTCTACCCTGATCAAGCTAATATATTTCAGATTTTGTACATTAACTTAGCATGCTTTGTCTCAATTGGATTTTATAGCGGAAAGGAATAGAATGTTACCTGAGTTAGGGAATAAGCATTACCTTACTAGTGATGGTTGGATCAAGGCTGTACAAGAAGAGAGATCTAGGAGAGAGCTGGCTGAAAAAATTAAGAAGCAAAAAGCAGATCATAGAAAGGCTGAGCAAGCACGAAAGAGAAAGGAGAGGGAACTAATGGAGGCAGCTAGGAAAAGAAGGAAAGATGAAAGGGTGGCACAAAAGAATGCAGAAGTGGAATGGGAGGCTAAGAGATTGAGAAACTTGTTGTGTGGTGTGAGACGACCTCACATCCCTCTTTCTCAGCCAAGAGAATTCAATATGGCAGCATATGAAATGAGGAAGAAGAGGTATATGCTATTGACGAGCAAGAGGGAAGGTGCATCAAATTAATGCGCATGATGGTAAGTGTTCTCAATCTATTGCTTTCAATTTGTTTTGGAATTTGTTGTCAATTTTCAATTTGTATCATTGCAGGTTTTTTGGGATGTCCAATTGCAAATTCAATGATGATTATAGACATTTGAAATTCAATTGTAAATTTTGGGATGTCCAATTGTAGATTCGATTGAACATTGCGAATTGTAAGACGTTTGCAATTGTAAGACATTGTAAATTCAATTGTACATTGCAAATTCAATTGTAAATTTAATGGTGATTTAGAGATTGTTGTTTAAATATATATTATTTAATAAATCTGATCAAGATAATAGCTGGTTCTCTTCAATTTTGGCATTATACGTAGTTTTAGCCTTTAACGGGCTCAATGCAGCCTTCAATGGGCTGCCTGGTATCCTATGGGGGCTGCCCGCTCAGCCCTGGTGGTACCAGTACCCCCACCTCTTTGATAGCTTATAATTTAAAGTAGCGTAATGAACGGGACCCTCAAATTACGCCTCTATTGCGTCTAATTTATCACATGGAATTGGCTTCCTGAGTTACGGGCTTGCCATAAGCTATTCGCCTGAACCACGAGATTGAGATTCAGTAGCCCGCTTTCAATCAATAGATTCGAGAGATTGAGACTCCGGCCACTATCTCGGATCACATGTGCAAAAATTGGAGGAAACGGGGTTCTAAACAAGGCATCCCAGATCATCGCCATAGCCATCGCCATAGCCTAACTGGGAAGCATATGGCCAAAGTCGGAAATGGCGGATGCCATAGCGGATCGCAAACTCTTACTCCTAAGGCCAGGCCCTAAAGCCCGGCCTAAGCCATAGCGGGATCTGCCGGACTTCGCGACAGAGACCAACCCTAAGCCATAGCCCTGTTCCTCTGTTTTGCCCTAAGCCATAGCCATAGCTCTGCACGCCATCGCCTTGCTTGGATCCAAATTTTTTTCTTTACGGCGAAATTTGAGGGTCCCATGCATTCACGCGCGGGGAAAAATACCCCCTCCGTTTTCAGGGGCAATTTGCTTTGGCGCCAGCCAGTGGGCGGGGCCTTTCAGCGGCTCCGCCCTCGTCGCGCCGCCACCCGGCGGCGCCGCCCTCCTTCAAATTACCCCCCGGAAAACCCTCGGGGGGTATTTTCCCTTATACATTATCTAATTGGCATGTTTTCAAGCTTGCAATGTAGGTTATCTAGGTGGGCACGCTGCTATGTTATTCAAAAAGCATTTGAGATGCATACATGGCTGCCATTCCAGTTATGCCCTTAGGTGAGGAGCCAATGGACACCCTCCCCTACAATCCCCTGCCACAATGATTTTGCCACGGCCGTGTCCTTTGCTTGGTTCATTGCTTTGCTCGGCCTCCGTAGGTCTTTTTTTGCAGTGTTCAAGGCATGCGAATGTAGGCAGGGAGATATAGAAATTTATAGATTGATGACTTGGAAAGAAGTTCCTAGAATTTGTTTAGCCTCCTGGGAGATTCTGGTCTGGAACATTCCAAGAATTTGTCTGCCTCCCCCAGCAATCGATATCGCACGGTAGAAGCTTCTGTTTTGACCCATAGCTCTGAGCACTGTTTGTGAATGATGAGCTCTGGTCTGAGCTCCGGCCTGCACAAGTGGGAATGCCATACCTGCAGGTATTAACACTTTTGCCTGTGGTTTAAATCTAGGATTTGATCTTGAATGTGGCTTTGCCATATTTTTGCATGTTTTTAAATTCCTGAGAACAAAAAATGAGAAAGACATGTCGTGTTTCTTGCCGGGATGCTTGATTTTCTCTGCCTTCTTCCCATATGAAACCTTCTTTTCTTCTTTGATCCAATCCAACTATCGTTTAAGCTTATTAATCAGAGAAAAACGATTTGAATGTCAGGCCCCTCCATCTATTACTTCCAGCAAAGTATTGGTTCTTTTCTTTTCTTGGTTCTTTGTTCTCTGTTTTTGCGCAGAATTAGATCAATTCATTGAAATTTGAAGCAGGAGAAAGTTCTTTATAAAAAAAGATATGGTAAATTCGAGCATCGATATGCTCACAGCCAATTGGGTCGGTCCTGTCTGGCTTACATGAATGATGAAACACAGCGATGGGCATGATATTTGACGTTCTTGCCATCTTATGTTCATCATTCTGATGCTTCTTTCTATTTCGCAACGATTCTTTCTTATGCCTCTAGCTTATGCAGTTGGGTAAGCCTTTCTTGCAGGTAGATGTCAAGATCTTATCATACTTTTTCTTTTATTTATCTTGCTCCTTTCTAGTTAAGCTAGTGGTAGTGTTTTGCAAAAGCTTAAAAAATCTTATGCTCATATCTGGTTCATTTCTAGCGCTGCCAAGAATTCCAGTGCGATAATCGGGGGCTATAAGGACCCATGATACTCTGCTCATCAGCGGCATTCATTTTTTAATATGCCTAAAACGTGGGCTGTCTGCCAAACAAATATTGTGTTCTTGCATATGTTTTTGAAAATGATTGTGTTATCTTGGTTTCTGGTAGTGCAGTATTTTCCTCTAGCAAAGGCCATTATTGGAAGCCTTGGCTTTACGAATTGTTGAATTAATTGCAGATCTAAGTAGTCCTCCCAGAAATGCAAGGCTTGATGTAGATGTATTAGTATGGAATTATGGAATAAGAAAGTTTTGATGGCACGGTTGAATGATGTTTCCCCTTTTATTTATAGGTCAAGTTTTAGCCAACGTTTGATTTATTGATCTACGGGCCTTAGCTTAAAGAGCTACCAGATTTAATACTCGAGTGAAAATATTTTTACCCTGGTTTTGGTGATTCCATCGCGGTGACTACTCTCCCACGGAATCACTAACCCCCCGGAAACGAGATCCGATCCAGAGGTCCCGTTATTCGTACCTGACACCCGTCAGGCGTACCTTCTGATGGATCCCAGCCATCCATCTGTAGGGTCCATCCTGGCCATGCGTTTTATACCTTCTGGCAGAATCACATCCGCAAAATACCGCCGGACGGAATCACTGCCCTTTTATTCCACAAGACGGAATCACCATTGGGAATATCCCAAAAAAAGTCAAATTTTTTACGTCCTTTTCTTCTTGGAGGTTTTTCAGCCAGTGCCATGCCGGCTATGGCGGCTTGCTCCAGGCGATCTTCCTTCTTTTCTTGTTATTGTTTTATTTTCTTCTACAGATCCGGAATGGTGGCTATGGCGGAAAACATTTCGTGCTTCATTTTTAAGAGCTATTTCGTGCTTCATTTTTTAAGCTTTCGGGTATGGCGGCAATAAGACCTAAGCAGCTTCTGTTGGTTTTCTTCTGATAGCTATCCATACCTTTATGTTGGAGCTGCCACCAAATTCCTGGAATAAGCAATTCATCCTTGAGTATGTCAGCAGATTTATTGACCAGAGCATAGTCTCTGTTAAACTCCAGCTTGAACGATTTGGAGGAAGAGGCTTGCATTCCGGCAACCATGTGGAGATTAGCCTGCAAATTATGCTTATCACCAGGGCTTTTAGTATCCTTAAGGTAAGGAGACAAAGTAGAATCAAACTCAAGCTGATCTCCTAAATGGACATATCTAAAGCCAGGAAACAGGCGGATCACATCCTGAATGCTATGGATTCTTAAGATCCGCAACCCAGGAAGTTGCTCTGCACGCTTTTTAAATTTAGCATTTCCAACACCAGGGCATCCAAATGCAAATGCAGTTACAGGAATAATATCCTTTCTTTTTCATTAATTCTGCTATTAATCCCGCTATTTGCAATATCATATGCACATAAAACAACAAGAGAAGCTCCTAAGCTATGCCCCACAACAGTAATGCTCAGGTCTTCATCCTTGTATAGGTGAATCAACCTCTTAAGCTCTGCACAGATCTGTTCTCGGGCACTCCTTTTGGGAATTTATCCACTTCGATCTTCTCTCCAAAATCATTTCTTTCTTATGAGCCAGAAAAAAACCAGATTAATAACAGGGCTCTTCTTAGATATCATGTTTGTTGTTTTACAAAGATATCATGTTTGCTGTTTTACAAAGATATCATGTTTGCTATTTTACAAAGGCTAAAGTACTACTTATCCCGTTCTGTTCTTCTCAAAGGGCAGGCCATGCATGAAAAGGGCATTGCCGATGTTGGCAAGGGGTTCAAGTCCCCAACCAGAAAAATTATGGGCAGTTCAGAGCATAACAATGGACATGCTCAGACAAAATGGAGTAGCCCAAGCTTGTTTTTTTCCATCATTAGTTTATCATTCATGATCTTCAAGTAATGTAGGCTTCGGTTAAACCATCCTCAACCATTTTTTATAGAATCCGGCATAAACTTCTGTCTGAATTTGAATCATCTGCCAATTTTTCCTCCATGCATGCAGTTATTACAGATTCAAAGGTCTCCAGGTGATTCCTTCCCGAAGAATAGTACGCGGTGATTCTACGGGGGAGAATATTATCGCGGTGATTCCATGGGGGAGAATATTTACGCGGTGATTCCACGGGGGAGAATATTATCGTACGCAGTGATTCCACGGGGGAGAATATTACGGTATGCGGTGATTCCGTCGCGTAGAATAAAAGGTTGGTGATTCCATCCAGCGGTATTTCGCAGACGTGATTCTGCCGGAAGGTATAAAATGGAGCCTGTAAGGTACAGATAATGGGGCAGGTACGGATAACGGGGCAGGAGGGTACGGATAACGGGGCAGGAGGGTTAGTGATTCCGCAGGAGAGTAGTCACCGTGATGGAATCACCAAAACTAGAGTAAAATTATTTTCACCCCTTTATATCAGAACATGGCCACCAGAGTGGATATATTTTTCGCTCCCTTGCTTATGATATTTTCCTTTTTATTTATCTTGGTCTTTTCTGTTTAACCTAGTGTTTTATGTGGCCGTCATGCAAAAATAGAGGATGGCAAGTGCAGCTTACTGGAATTTTCTAGGTAAGCACGTTGGGTTGTGCTTTATGGCCCCAGATAGGGTAAAGATAGGGTAAAGTCTGGCATTTGCATTCCATATCCTTGGTCATCTTATCTGTGTTAATAAGGCACAATTTGTTTAAGTACGAATTCCATCTGAAATAGCTCTGAAGAGTTTGTTTTTATTTTGCATTTTCGTGGCCATTGCAAGAGTGTGGCTTTGCGGCAAGAGCTGTTAAATGTGTTGGATACAATTTCAGGCCTAATATTTAACACGGATTTTTTAAGAACAGGAACTGCAATCTTGATAAGGCTCTGATAACCTAGACCTTATTTCCATGTATCTTTCTAGAAGTTGCGATTGATTCAATAATGTTTTGTAGAATGTCTGTCTCTTTGTCATATCTTTACATTCGTGTTCATTACTGTTTGTGAAGCTTCATATACCTTATGGACTTTATGTCACGTATTCACAAGTGTAATTCCCCGCCATAATATCACATTGAAACCGTGGGAAACTATGAAAAAGATGTTTGCTTATGAAGGTCTATTCTCTTAAATTGAAGTATCACATTGAAACCCGGGGAAACTGTGAAAAGATGTTTGCTTATGAAGGTCTATTCTCTTAGATTGAACTATCTTTTAATAAACACATTGCATGGAACCAAGTTCTAACCGGGGATATTATCAAATATAGCACAGAAAAATATAGCCATATTGTGAATCTATGCCATTTCACAACTTCAAATCTTTATATTTTGTACATTTGATTAACTGTTTGGCATATTTCTCATTTTTTATAATGGACATCTGGTTATTGTGTCATAGTGACCAATGGGTCTCTTGGTTTATTCTACTAGCGATTTTTATGAACAGGCTTGAAATTGGTACTTCTATATGCATACACAAGAATTAGGATGCCAAAGATGTGGGGGGGGGAGGGGTGAATATATTTACTTCTGCAACAAAACATTTAAACGCTCTTTAACTCTGTTATCCCCGATTACAAGTAATAAGCGAGCTAGAGTTTGTTATCCCTAATTAGAGTAGTGAGTGATCATCATGGCTTTGTTGGTAATCCCAACAATGTACCCATTTGGCGTTTGTCACCTCAGTGGCAAAACCTATTTAACATATCAATTCAAATGTATGGTTCACATTGTGATTTGAAATTTTCAAAATGTTGTTTCGCACCAGTTGGATCCTAAGATATGTGAGGTATTAGAGAAGCTGCATTTATTTTTTTGATGATGTGAGGTAAAAACAAATAGACAGAAAAATTCTTACTAAATGAAGGCAAAATTCCACATGGTTATCTTAGCATTCTGGCGCCATAAATTTTCTCCATTTATTCCTAGGATGGGTCCTATGATACAACAAGTGAAGAGGTGTTCTTATTGAGCTTTTTGAAAATGTAAATACAATTTGGTGCCCCTTACTAGGGGTATAAATATTTGAAAAACTTGGAAACTAAAAAATGCTCCGAAAACTAGACAATCATCGAGAGCATAACAAATTCGAGAATATGAGATCAAAGATGAACCATCCACCGCGCAGACTAAGCAAAGGTGAGAAAACTGGCGAGAGCTTCTCATGGGAATGAAAACCCCGCCCTTTCGGATTTTTGAGGAAAACCCTAATGAGAAATGGTCGCCAACACTCAATGTCTGCAGCATCTGAACCAAAATGGAGACAACTAGAATATGTCCCGTCAAACAACAAGTTGAAGTGCTAAAAATGGATGAAGCGCGAGTCCGCGCAACACGACAATAAGAGACCTCCAATACTAACCTGCAAGGTCAAGGCTAAAAACACGAGAATGACCCGTCAAAGAGTTGAACGCCTTATTAGAGTATCAAATATCTAATAAAAGCTCGGAGGCTCTAGGGCCAGGCCGATAAAGAAACAACAACCGACCAATCAGAACCATCGCGAAAAAAAAAAAACATCCAATTGGTGCTGCCTCGGAGGCTACAACGCCACACCGAGAGAGAATAAATTAGAAGAATGCCTCGTAGGCTACAGTGCCACGTCGAGAAAGAATGAAATAATATGTATGCCTCGGAGGCTGCAATGCCACGCCGAGAAAAATAAAACATAAAAACTTATGCACTTGCAAAGAGCATTGAAAAGAAAACCTAAAGACTATGGAGGTTGCCCAGCGACCCGAGATGTACAAAAAAATAGACAGATGCTTAAGATAGCCAACTGCCAAAAAGGAAATGGAATAGCTACAACAATGAAATGGAATAATAGAAAACGGGAAAATGGACATGACCTATTGCAAGCGAAACATCAAGGGAGGGTGAGGGAAACTGGTAGGATAGAGAAGGAGGATAAATCTAGCTCAAGAGAATGAGAATGCCGATGACTGAAATGAGAGAAGATGCAGAATAAATAGGAGATGTGAGTTGAGGCATCCCCATCCAAGGAATGTCGGTTCTATTGCTATGGCATTGTGCGTTTTTTTTTTTTGAAGTGCATATTAAGCGCCTCATTTTCTAAAATGGCAAGTAGATTAATGTGAAGGCAATTAGATTAATGTGAAGCCTAATTATATGAAGTCTTCGACAAATGTAGATATTTTGTTAAAAAAATTGTTGGCCATATTGTGAATGTCCATTCTTTTTGCAACTTGACATTTCAAATATTGCATGATTTTAGTGCTTGCTCTAGTGCAAGGCAACATAAATTGCAGGGTTTGACCGAGGCAATGATGATGGCTTTGGTCGAGGGTTGATTATTGGTTTGATCGAAGGTTGACCCAAGGTTTGACCAAAGAGTGCATCTTCATGTTATTTCATCTTCATTGTAATAACTATTACAATGCATAACGGCTATAGCCAATAGGGTTAACAAATTCGATTATGATGTAGGAGCATTAACAAATTAGATTATGATATCAGAGCGTTTGTCAAGTAAATATAATTCAAAACACAAGAAAAGACAATATGCATAGTTCAATCATGAGGATATAACTATCAGAATCATATGCAGGAATCTACAATTTGCGTCCACATTAGGGGACAAGATGGAATATTCCTTCTATCCTACACATCCATAACTTTTCACAACCATAAGCAAGGAACTTGTGTAAGGATTTAGCGCTCTTGCTAGTGTGGACGAAGTCAACTTCAACTGACATGCATGAATAATGCAAGCATTTTTCAAGTAGAATAAGACTTTCTCTAAAATCCTTACACTTCTATCCCGACAAACGCGTGAAGACGCTCGCCACATCATGGGTTGACCAAGGGTTTTCTTAGGGAATGCCATAGTGCTAGGTTCTATCTATATATCTATCTAGCAAAATATTGTATTATAAATGTTGGGGAATATTACTACAGCCGTACGATATCCAAATTTTTTTTCCTTATATATAAGCTTTTTGAAAATAACAAAACTCAAATATAGACAAATTACGCAAACTTTGCGATGTGCAATCTTAAACATTAAATTCCCTTGCATTCTAACTTTTAAAATTCACCATGCATTTCCCAAATTTAGAGCTTGATCTGAACACCATATGAACTGCATCTATATTTATTGTGACGTTTTTTTTGAGACCCTCAAGTGTATAACAACATTTATACATATACTCACATGCATAGAAACCTATTAGAATCTTTAACTCGCCATCAAAGTGTGTATGGATAAGGGTATCTAGGAGAACTTATATGGAGTCTTAGGGAATTTAAAAGGATCTTGAGGAGAATGTTAACGAAATCTTGGCAAATGGAATCTTCACTTGGTCTTGAGGATTTATGGGAATCTTTGTGGAATCTAGGCAAATCCTTGTGGAATTTTGAGGAATCTAAAGGGATCTTTAGCAGATCTAGGAGAATTAAAGGAATCTATGGGAATCCTAAAGAATCTAGGGGACTATTAAAGAACCTTGCAAGGTTAACTTTGCACAATCGTTCATAATACATATCCTGTTGTGAATAAATATCGCGTCTAAATGAACATTATGTAGTATTTGATCGGTCTTTGGCTGACGTTCTATGTGAGAGTTTGCTAGAGGTTTGACTTTGGAGGCTTCTCGCATGTCAAATTCATGTAATAGGTTAGATCTAGAGAGTAGAAGATGTAAAGTAACAGATTGATGCAACATTTGACTAGGTGTTGACAAAGAGTTCACCATAACTATGAATTTCACTTTAACTTAAAACCTTTATAATAATCAGTCGACTTTGTACAACACTGACTTTGAGTTCTTAGCAAGTTACCAGCCGACTTGATACACTCCCTCATAGTACAAAGACTTGTATATATATACAATTATATGAGCACCCCCCTTGTATCCATTGTTCCAGTATTTTGAGGTGGTAGGGCTCGGGCCGTCGAGATGTGAGAAGATTCTTGGAATTCATCACATTGGCTCCAACTGCGATGAAAAAATACCAAGACACTACTCATTGGAAAGCTCTCGATGAGAGGAATCCAAAGGCATGGATCCCACTTTCAGCGACCCCTCTACTGCAAGTTACAACCATTTGATGGTAACTAAAAAAGGAAGCTTCCTAGAAAGTCAACCATAAATGCTTTGCCACCTCAGTACTTTTTTTTATTAAATGGTACCACCTCACCTCCTCTAATATAAAAAAATGCAATTTAATAAAAAAAATAATGGCTAGGATTTCTCCTGCTCCTTTTGATCTAATGGCTAAGACTAGCTACACCGAATCCACCTTTTTATCGACGGCTAAGATCAAATCCCCAAATGCGATGGCCTAGATCAAAAGCCCCAAATAAGGGGTGTTGACCCTCAACCTGGCTAGAGAGTCAAACACAAGAAGCCAACTTGAATTTATGCTCAAGTTGGGGTTAGAACCTCCAGATCACTTAAGGTGATCAGTCTACACAAGAATTTTTTAAAGAAAAAGCTCAAATATCAAGTACTCATACCTTTCCCAATTCGAGAATAAGGAGCTTTCACTCAAATCGATGTAGTTCTCATAGATGGATTGATGTTCAAGGTCAAATGATTGTGACTCGTGTAGAAAAATTATAGGCATGCAAGGAAAAAGATCTTGACCAAGTCTGAGTTCTAGTCTGCAAGATATTCGATGTCAAAATTGAGTCAATTTTTGGTCAATACCAATCAAAGCCACAGACAGATCTCAGAGTTTTGTAACTTGAGTTGCAGAGAGAATTTTTGAGAAATTCCAAAACTGAGATGAAGTATAGGTCCCAAAGGTGTGGGGCATGCAATCAAATCTTATTTTGAATCACTAAAACTATTTTTTTGGCACTGTTTTGTGGATAACAGTCTAAAATTGTATCAGACAGAATGCAAAAAATGATAACTTGGGTTTGGAGTGGTTTTTTCTCGAACTTTGTGCACACAGGTGCAAATATGATTGGAAATGAGGGGCAACTGGTCATATGCAAGAAAAGGTTGTAGAATATCTTACTGTAAAAATGTTTTCATGGCTAGAATGTTAAAAGAATATGACAGTCAAACTTTTAGGCACTTGGCAGACAATTTCCATTGATATGAAAGTAATACAAGATAGATGTAGGTCATAAGAACATAAATCAATCATCAGAAGATCTCAAAATGTCATGTAATAATATTATAGTAGGATAATCAGTCCAATTTTCTCAAATCGAACTGTGGAATGCTCAGATACTTCATAAACGTCTTCAGATCATGCTCAGCATGTATCAATGTTGAGGTTTGATGCGTCTGGGCCTTAAAAAATCTTCTGTCATTGTTTTCCCAGTATATAAGTTTGGGTTTAACAGTTCCGGCATCTTAGAGCTTAAGGTTAGGCTTGATAGGATGCTTAAGGACGGGAATACAGAAATAGATAGTTTTCGAAGCTCAATGATTCCATTCCGGCGTGATTCTAGCAATTTTCCAAGTTTAGGGTTGTCCGACAGTATTTTTCCAGAAATCTCGCGATACGGTGGCCGTATTTTTTGGAGAATAAACTAAGAATATGCTGTATTTGGCAATTTTGAGAAGCTAGGCCATGGTTCAAAAGATACCCCAAAAACCAATTAGGAAGTTTTGATCATTTGGGGCTATGGCAACCCTAATATTTTGGGAATATGCTAGGTAGACACCATGATTGGAATATTCCATGGGGATATTTGTGTGGCATGGATACTTAGGGCACAATGGTAAATGAAGTATGGGGGGATAAGAAATTGCAAATAAGGGTTAGGCTTAGGGGGTACCAGTTTTTTGAGAGCTCCAACCTTTTCTTGTGCCACTTGAATACCATTGTTGGACACCTCATGCCCCAAAAGTTGCCCTTTGGATGAAAAAAAAATACATTTCTTTGGGTTAAGGTTGACTCCAGACTCCCTGCACAAAGAGCATATTTTTGCAAGCAATTCCAAGTGATTAGTAGGATGAGATCCTAAGCAAAGGTCATCCAAGTAGACCCTGAATTATTGAGGAGACATAGGTCTAAAAATAACATCCATAGCTCTCTGAAAAGTGGCAGGTGCATTCATTAGTCCAAAAGGCATTCTTTTCATTGCATAAGTTCCCCAAGGGGTAATAAAGGAAGTCTTTGGTTGATCTTCCTCCTTAATGCCGATTTGATTAAACCCTGAAAATCCATCTAAAAATGAGTACACTTCTTTTCCTGCTACAGCATAAAAGATTTCTTCTAAAAAAGGCAAGGGATAGCAATCTTTAATGGTGGCTTTGTTGAGATCTCGATAATCAATGCAAATTCTTAAGGCACCACTTTTTTTTCTACAGGTACAATGCAAGATACCCATTCTGGATTAATAATTTCAATGATAACATCTGCATCTAGCATTTTATCCAACTCATCTTTAATTAGTCCCATCAATGAAGCATTAATTCTTCTCAGTTTTTGAAAAACAGGCTTACATCCTTCTTTGATCTTAATTTCAAATTGGCATACCTCAGCTTTGATACCAGTGAGCTCGGAATAATCCCAGGCAAATACATCCTTCCTTTCTTCAAAAAACATTTGTATATTCTCCCTATTTTGATATTCAATCAAATCTCCAACAAACAGGGTTCTAGTTTTACCATTTTTTGTGATTGTAAATCTCTTCAGTATCCTTTTCCTCTGATGCATTAATGGTTAGAATGGGACAAAGTGCTTTTACCTCACTAGCATCAAGATCTTCCTCTGGAATAGCCCCCTCAGTTAAATGTGACATAAGAGTCTCCCTACATAAGGCATCAGCTTCCACATTTTTCTCTCTTGGTATGTGAGTGATCTCCCATGAAGCAAAACTCGAGAGTACTCCCATTACTGATTTTTTAAGAGCCTGCAATCAAAGCCTTATATTCAGCTACATTAGATGTGACTTGGGGGAAGATTCTTCCTACTTTAGCTAAAAGTTTGTGAGAAGAATCTTGCAAAACAGCAGCAGATGATGCAATATTTAATTTTTTAGAAATACCTCCATCAAACCATAAGAATCCTGATGGTCCTTGTCTGCTGGGGAGTGCACATTCCATAATAAGAGGAACCATCTCATATTTTCTTGGTCTTGTATTTTTTATTCTGTAAGATCCCAAAGGTTCTTCAATCAGCATTTCTTTAATAAAGTTTACCTCTTCTTTGGAGCCATAGGAGCCATCTTGATTGTAAATTGTAGCAGTTTGAGAGCCATTAGAGATGGTACATCTCCCTTGAGACCAGACTGGCCTGGCATCCATAGTGGCTAACCATCTTCTCCCTAAAAGTAGATCATAGATGTCAGATTCATCCCCTATATCTTCAAAAGCCACTACAATAAAGTTAGCAGCTACAGTTATGCCTTCTGTATTAACAGGCACTTTAGTCACCACACCAATAGGAGTAATCTTAGCATTATAAAAAGATCTTAATAATATAGAAGCTTTTTTGTCCACCTCGAAACCACACTTCTTCATAATGTGATATGGCATGATGTTTAGGGGGGATCCCCCATCAAGTAACACATTTGAGAAGGTATAACCCCCTAAAGCAGCTGAACATGTAAATGCCCCAGGGTCTTCTTCATTATGTGCTAGAACAAGGTTAGTGGCATCAGTGAAATTTACACAAGCATTCAATTGCTCACCACCAGTTTGCTGAAGTACCCTTTTTCTATAGTTAGGTGCAATCTTTAGCAAGGTGAAGAGGTCCACACTTACTTTGGAGTTTTTGAGCAAAACATCAACTTCATCAAGGTCTTGGTCTTTCTTACCATATTTTTGCTGTGGAGGTGGGGCTATCATTTGAGCAGGTGATTCCATTATAGGTGGTGAAGACCTGTTGACGGATTTTCCCCACAATCCCCAACAAGCGGCCTCAAGAGGCAAAAATCAAGATCACCAGTGCTGCAACAAGAAGAGGAAGAAAAATCGAGAGAGAAAGCAAAAGAATCTGGGCCCAAATTTCTTTATATAATAAAAGGAGAAGAAATACAAATGAATGAGCCCTCCATGCCTCTGAAACATGGAGGGCCTCTGATCTTGAACCAAGCAAGAGGCTGCCACCCTCCTGCAAGATTCGTGGAGCAGGGAAAGAGGAGGAGCTCGTGCTCCTCATTTTTCTTTTATAATTCTTGCCCCTTAATCTCATCCATCCATCTCAACCACTTCATCTCCACCATCATTTCTTGCCTCTTCATCTTTACCCTTCATTTCTGCCTCTTCATCCTAGCCTTAGATAATGTACCCCTCTTCAACCACTAACAAAAATCTTAGAAGCCCTTAAATTTAAACAACTAGATCTAGGCCCTTTTATTTTTTGGTGCCTTAGACCTTTACAACATTTGGGCTTTATAATTGAACCCCCTTCCAATGGTTCTCTTTCTTTTCTCTTTTTTCATGTTGACCGGGTGCCAAAAACCCGGTCAACATCTCGCCCAAACAAAAAATGGGCCGGTCCCCTCGGCCCTCTTACTTCAAAGTTTTTCATATATTAGTACAATAGTTGGTCCCTTAGACTCAATAAGGAACACAACCGAAGTTTTGATATCCGAGACTTCGAACTCGAAAAATTATCATAATAATAATTTGGAGGTTTTAGGGTGTACTCCAACACCATAGAATAATAATAATATTTGGAGGTTTTAGGGTGTACTCCAACACCATAGAATGATAATAAAACTTCGGAGGTTTTAGGGTGTACTCCAACACCATAGAATAATAATAATATTTGGAGGTTTTAGGGTGTACTCCAACACCATAGAATGATGATAGAAATTTGGAGGTTTTAGGGTGTACTCCAACACCATATAATGAGTGTCATGATAATAGAAAATCAATGGTAATTTTGGGCTTTGGGGAAAGACACATGTAATGCTTGGGGCAAGATGGCTATATTTTTTGGCAAAAATGATATAAGGAAAAAGGGGCGGCGCCCAAACAAAAAATTGTGGCAATGGTGTAGCAATAGGGCAAAAATGATGTTTTGAAGCAACAAGGATGGACCATAATTTTTAGACAAGGAAAAAATGGTAAAGAAACATTGTTGCAAGGGTGAGAAAATATTAGCAAAAAATGAAAGCAATGATTAGAAAATGGAATGAAAGGGTGAGAAAATATGAAAAATTGGAAGCAAATGTTAGAAAATAAATGAAAGGGTGAAAGAATGGAAAGCAAAGGTTAGAAAATGAGATGAAAGGAAAAAATAAACAAGGTGCTGCGGACGGAGGGTTGCCATCCGTGACCCGAGAGTGACAACTCGAATTAAGGCATTAGATAGTATAGTTTTTGCAAGGAATCGACAACTTTGGTTGATACTCACATGCTTAATCCACATGAAAACTGCTCGTAATCTGAGAGAAATTCCATGCATGATTGTAATCAACCTCTTAGGTAAAATCTATATAATGCTTATTATTTGAAAGCATATATAGGAAAAATGTGCCTTTTATTCAATCAACTTAAATCTTGACATGTTTTGATTAGGATTGATTTTCCTCATTGTCAAGATCTGTCAAGATCTCTAGATCTCTAGGATCACTCACTAATTTTTCTAGCATTGCTTTCTAATTGACAGTGCACTTTTTTTTTTCGGGCTCGCATTTGGCTCTTCTCAATGATGTTCTACTTGCTCTTTTTTGGTTAAGTTATATCATTGTGCATCTCATCTCAGTATTATAACTTTATTTGAATAGTGAGAGGTTCTCCCAACATTTCAATATTAAAACTCGTGTGTAAAAGTATGCTCTAGATACCTTAAAATCAACAAGCTCAATAATAAAACTCGATGTGCGCTTTGACCAAAATATAGATGGTTTCATGTCTCTATAAATCACATCCTTATTGTGCAGATGCTACGAGAGAGTCTATAATCTTTATACATGTTTAGATAAATAAATAAAAAGTCACCTTTTTAAATGGATTTCTTTGAAATCAATGCCCCAACCATTAAAATATTCCAACATTGCAACATAAATTCTTTTGGCAACAAATCAATATTAGAACACTAGGTCTTGGTTCTATGCAATTCCAACTCATAGAACATGATATAGCTCTTTGGGGCCAATGTCTAAAGGTTTCATGACTTCAAGATTGATATTGGCCTATTTTTAAGAATAATTTCCTAAAAAAGATGCTAAACCTTAACCTTTCACGTATCCACTTTGCCCTAGAGAGACTTCTACACTAAAAGAATCACATTGTATTTGTATAATTTTTTTCTTTATTGTCTATGCCCTTGCTTTATTCCATTGTGTACGTCTATATGGCCCCTTCTCTATTGAGGTTCATGCCCTTGAGTATTTGGATGATCTTGCTTTCTATTGAGGTTCATGCCCTTGAGTGTTAGTGGACATTAAAATTTCTAAGCATTCATAATAGGACGAAGACATTAAAAATGGCACAACAGATGCAGTGTCTGGTCCTCTAAAGACCATAGCGTTATACACAAGGCATGATGGTATAGCGAGAGCCCTCATAGTGATGTTATTAATGCTGTGCAAAAGTCCTAGTAGCACATTAGCAAAACTACACTTGAAATATGGCGCAACTACTACTAGGTTCAAAAGGCACAATGGAAAGTGAAACTTTATCTTCGTCTATTCTTTCCAAATTCTCTTTGCTTGCCAGAGCAGTGACAATGGCCCCAGATGCACTTAAAAACTGATGCTTTCATGTGCGCGTTCTTTGTATCTGGATCCGTTCTCTATATCTGGACCATGTGTATTTGTAACTACACATGATGTACGGCCATGGCTGGGGGTTTCAAGTGTCTGCTTGTTCCCGCCGTCTATTTCAGTTGTTTCTTCTTCCATGGAGACCACAAACCACCGCTACCGCACTGTTGCGAATATGAAGAGCGAGGGGAGCTAATGTGGCACATAGTCATGAACTTTTGGAACATACATAGACACCTCGAATGGATAGTGTGTTTAATCTATGATTATGCTGACAGTCAAAAAAGATGTAGAGCATGACATTGCTGATAGTTAAACTCCCAAGTGTACTTATTTGTTTACAACTGGCATAATGTATCTGGACTTGCCTCATTTGAAGTGTTCCAGCCGATGTCCATGTAGGAATGATGGTTAGAAATGATTCTCGATTATGAAAAAAAAGAATGTGCTTAGAGATAAGGTTTTAGGAAGTGTCTCATAGTTGAAGCACTGTTACCCATCTTACAGATTGTGAAGAACCAATTTTCAACTGGTTCAAATCACTTTAGGCTTTTGCTTTTCAATGTCTCTCAAGATGTCAAGTGTTTTCGAAGACCTTGGGAGGAAGGGAGGAAGAGGGAGTCAAGTCGCATCATCAGGTACAACAAAATTGGGATGCATTGTTGTCCAAGCATGAACCACTTCACAAAGATAGAAAAACAACCTTTTGGTCCATTTTATTGTGAGATCACAACTTGGGAGTCTGCCCAATTTAAACCAAATAAAATCTGAGTTCCTCGTCCCTTTCCACAACTTGAAAACTACTTGCTGAATCTAATTGAGATAGGACTACTATCCTTCTGGATTTTCTAAAGATGCAATAATTTGGTCACATGCTCGTAGCCTGTGAGACCACAATCAGCACCCAATGTAGACTATCAATGCAAAAGACAGGTTGGAATAATAATCAATGAAATACAACGAGATTGCAATGTATTCCCAACTCTTGGGTACAATCTTTTGCGCTATTCCATAGCAGAGCATGCATCACATGTAGTATTAACCGTGATATTGTTTTCCAGACAAGCATACAATTCATGGAGAAACATTACTTACCCTTCAGCAGTACAAAGTCCTAATGCAAGAATGTCCTCTAGCGTAGTTGGTAACACAGATGTTAAAATTGATGCAGTTATACCTGCAGCTCCCAGGCTCCCAAATATCCTTATAATCTGGACAGACAAAAACAGAGAATCATGTCCATAAGAGACAGTTTAGCTTACAATATGGTCATGACAAAATATATGCAAAGCTCAGCACCACTTGTCCATCTGATGTTCCAATTCAATTCAAACTACCTCTTCATCTGCAGAAAGGATCTGTGCGACAAGTGGATTGGATTCCCCTGTTTTTGCTAATTGCTGCAGGCAATCGATAGTCTACAGAAACCCAGTTAAGCCATCAAGGCAAAATGCAAAGAAAGGTCTGCTACAAAATGCAATTTTGTCATATAGATTGTTGGGCAGACACAACCTGCATGCATCGAAACCTGCACCAATCTTCAGCAGTGTAAAAAAACAACAAAAGGAAAAGGCAACGAAGGCAAAAAATAAGGCAAGAAAAGTCATTTTTTTGCAAAGACCCACGGCAGGTTACTTTCTACTGCATTTCATTTTCATGTATGACCTCTTTCTTTTCTTCTACAGGGATTCCTTTTCGCCCTATTCCAGAGAAGCTCGATGGCTCTGCTCTGTAAGGGATAACCTTGGGGCATCTGCATATCCTAAACCACAGCATGCCCACAGCATGGCTGCCGGTTACGACTTGGCTTAGAACGTATGGTTGCCAGTTATGGAGGCGAAAGCTGGAGTATGGAAGAACTCGATTTGCTCTGGGGTGGTACAACTCAAAGGTTCACCCTCAAATTGCCGAAATTAGAGTTGCAAAAGAACCCACAAAAGGAAAATCCTGAGGCAACTTTGCAGCTTGCATTTCGAGCTCTCTTCCGGCATTATCAAATGGAAGAAGAAGGAAATCCATCTGAAAAACACAGAAAGACACAGAAGCTATGACCTTCCCTCTGTGCGCATCATGTCATACCTGAAGCACTAGAATCTAGGCCACACCCAAAGCACTCGAGCATCGACACCAAGCTTGGCGCTCAGCAACCGAATCAGCACCTGAGGAGATGACCGACCATTTACAGGCAGCAGCCAGTTTTTAGCAGTCATCAGCATATGTTAGGTATATGCCAGCATATACTTGAATATGCCCACATACCCACATAAACGAGGGTTTGCCCCCCTAGGGGCAACCCAAAAACATGAAAAGCAAAGGTTAAAAGAAAGCAAAGGTTAGAAAAAGAAATGAAAGGAGAAAATAAAAAAATGGGCTAAGGTGTGGCCACGGCATAAAAAGAGGAAAAATAACAAAAGGGCAACGTGATAAGTGGTGAGAATAGTGAGTGGGCATTAAAAAAGAATCAAAAGGTGGGTGGGCTATAAACGGCAAGAAGAATAAGAAGTGGAAAAAAGCAACGTAAGGGCAAGTGGGTAAAAAAATTGCAAAGATAGGAGACGTGGTAAAAAAAGGTAGACGTGGCAATAGTTCCAAGAAAGGGCAAACAATTTTTTTTTTCTTCTGTACTTCTTTCTGTGCACGGGCGACAGTGAACAGGAGGCTATGGCGGCGGACGGAATGGAGCTTCTCTTTTCTTTACTTTCATCCTTTGATTTCTTTTCTTTACACGTCCGGCAGCAAGGCACAGAGCAGAGGCAAAAAGCAGCAATGGGATGGGCAGCGGCGAAACCCATTCTTTTTTGCATGCGATTTTTTTTGCAGAGCTTTCGGCCATGGTTTTTTGCAAATGTAATGCAAGGGCAACGGTTTTGTGTGCAAGCCAGCAACAGAAAACAAGACAGAGATGAAGCTCTCTTCTTTCACCTTAATTTGCAGCTTCCAACAAGCAAGGCTTAGATGCAGTAGAATGGGATGGAGGGCTGGCTTCTTGCTGGCTCTCCTAAAATATTCAAGAAGCATTTTCTGCAGCATCTTCATGCATTCTTTCTTCAGGGTATTCTTTCTCTAGCATCTTCAACAACGACTTTTTCTTTGTTCTCCTTTCTTGACAGATCCAGGTAGCGGGCAGCGAACATGGCAGATTGCAAATCAAAAAGAAATGGCAAAGGCAATGGAAAGAAACAGATTGTCGTAAAGGCAATGGAAAGAAACAGATTGTGATAAACATGGCATAATGAAAACAATGGCAGAATGAAAACAGCACCAAGAATGATCTTGGGGAAGATTAGATCTCGGTAGGACCTCCATTTTGTTGACGAATTTTCCCCACAATCCCCAACAAGCGGCCTCAAGTGGCAAAAATCAAGATCACCAGTGCTGCAACAAGAAGAGGAAGAAAAATCGAGAGAGAAAGCAAAAGAATCTGGGCCCAAATTTCTTTATATAATAAAAGGAGAAGAAATACAAATGAATGAGCCCTCCATGCCTCTGAAACATGGAGGGCCTCTGATCTTGAACCAAGCAAGAGGCTGCCACCCTCCTGCAAGATTCGTGGAGCAGGGAAAGAGGAGGAGCTCGTGCTCCTCATTTTTCTTTTATAATTCTTGCCCCTTAATCTCATCCATCCATCTCCACTTCATCTCCACCATCATTTCTTCCCTCTTCATCTTTACCCTTCATTTCTGCCTCTTCATCCTAGCCTTAGATAATGTACCCCTCTTCAACCACTAACAAAAATCTTAGAAGCCCTTAAATTTAAACAACTAGATCTAGGCCCTTTTATTTTTTGGTGCCTTAGACCTTTACAACATTTGGGCTTTATAATTAACCCCCCTTCCAATGGTTCTCTTTCTTTTCTCTTTTTTCATGTTGACCGGGTGCCAAAAACGCGGTCAACAAGACCTGGCAGTGGGAGGTCTACTTGATTCAGCATGTACATTGGCTTCATTCATACTTCTAGTTTGCACTACCATAACTTCTTCAGCTTTGGGAACTTCTGTAGCCTGAATAAACCTTATAGAAGTACTTGGTTTAGCAAATCTCACAGGTGGTTTGGATTCTGGTCTCTTTTCCTTTTCCTGCTTAGCAAAGTATTCCTTAACAGCACACTTGATGTCAGTATGGCCAATTTCTTTAAAAAAAGAACAAATAGGACATTCCTTTCCAAAGTGACCTTTCCTGTTGCATTTAGGACACACTTGCCAATAGCAAATTTCTGATGGATGAGAGTTCCTATTGCAATGAATACATTCAGGATAAGTTCTACATGTTCTTGTAGCCTTGAGTTCAACCAGTTGTTTGGTTAATTCTGCTAAAGCCTCAATAACTTTAGATAGGTCTGCCTTAACCTCTGCAACCTGGGAGTTAGCTTCCTCCTCTTTAGATTTCTTCTTTTCCTTTTGTATGGCATAAACTGGGATGGAAGAGTGATGGTCATACTGTGCTTCGTAGCATCAGGGTAAAAAGGATCATGATTATGATGGGAAACATGATGTTTGTCAGGTAAGGTAGAGAGCATCTGAGTCAGGTCAATGGTTTTGGCAAAAACTTTGTAAGTAGAATCAAAACCTTCAGCAGCTTGGATCTTGAGCAACTTCCTTTGGATATCTAGTCTTCTTTCCAAACCATTGATGAAAGCAGTAACTAAAAAGAGGGTTGGGATTGTGACTTGTGCTCTTTGGCACCTGCTCATAAATGTGCTAAACCTTTCTTTGTACTGATTCACACTTTCTCCTGCATGTATAGAAAAACTTTGCAACTCATTAACCAAATCTTTTGGGGCAGCTAAATTACCAAACCTAAACTTTTTGACGAGCTCATCCCATGAGGTGGTACCCATTAACTTCTCATAAGTTAACCAAGCACCAGCTTCACTCTCTTTTTGAAACATTTTTCAAACTCTGAAAGCTTGCACCCTTTCTTAAAACCATTAATCCCTGTAATAATCTTCGAATATTCTCAAAAAGTTGTTAGCACTCATACTGGAATCAAAAGTAGGCAAAGGAACAGGGACATTCAACTCGAATTGGTATGGCATGTTTTGAAGCAGGCTAGTTGAGAAACTTGAAGGCAATGGCCTTTCTCTGCAATGATCTGGTGCATCAACATCTTCTAATGGTTCTTGTTCTGCTGGAAATTTTTGCTTTGGAGCCATGAGTTCTGAGATCCAGGAAGATCTCGGTAGAACCTCCAAGATGTTGACCCTCAACCTGGCTAGAGAGTCAAACACAAGAAGCCAACTTGAATTTATGCTCAAGTTGGAGTTAGAACCTCCAAATCACTTAAGGTGATCAGTAAGAATTTTTTAAAGAAAAAGCTCAAATATCAAGTACTCATACCTTTCCCAATTCGAGAATAAGGAGCTTTCACTCAAATTGATGTAGTTCTCATAGATGGATTGATGTTCAAGGTCAAATGATTGTGACTCGTGTAGAAAAGTTATAGGCATGCAAGGGAAAAGATCTTGACCAAGTCTGAGTTCTAGTCTGCAAGATATTCGATCTCAAAGTTGAGTCAATTTTTGGTCAATACCAGTCAAAGCCACAGACAGATCTCAGAGTTTTGTAACTTGAGTTGCAGAGAGAATTTTTGAGAAATTCCAAAAATGAGATGAAGTATAGGTCCCAAAGGTATGGGGCATGCATTTGAATCACTAAAACTATTTTTTTGGCACTGTTTTGTGGATAACAGTCTAAAATTGTATCAGACAGAATGCAAAAAATGATAACTTGGGTTTGGAGTGGTTTTTTCTCGAACTTTTTGTGCACACAGGTGCAAATATGATTGGAAATGAGGGGCAACTGGTCATATGCAAGAAAAGGTTGTAGAATATCTTACTGTAAAAATGTTTTCATGGCTAGAATGTTAAAAGAATATGACAGTCAAACTTTTAGGCACTTGGCAGACAATTTCCATTGATATGAAAGTAATACAAGATAGATGTAGGTCATAAGAACATAAATCAATCATCAGAAGATCTCAAAAGGTCATGTAATAATATCATAGTAGGATAATCAGTCCAATTTTCTCAAATCGAACTTTGGAATGCTCAGATACTTCATAAACGTCTTCAGATCTATCAATGTTGAGGTTTGATGCGTCTGGGCCTTCAAAAATCTTCTGTCATTGTTTTCCCAGTATATAAGTTTGGGTTTAACAGTTCCGGCATCTTAGAGCTTAAGTTTAGGCTTGATAGGATGCTTAAGGGCGGGAATACAGAAATAGATAGTTTTCGAAGCTCAATGATTCCATTCCGGCATGATTGTAGCAATTTTCCAAGTTTAGGGTTGTTCAACAGTATTTTTCCAGAAATCTCGCGATACGATGGCCGTATTTTTTGGAGTATAAACTAAGAATATGCTGTATTTGGCAATTTTGAGAAGCTAGGCCATGGTTCAAAAGATACCCCAAAAAACAATTAGGAAGTTTTGATCATTTGGGGCTATGGCAACCCTAATATTTTGGGAATATGCTAGGTAGATACCATGATTGGAATATTCCATGGGGATATTTGTGTGGCATGGATACTTAGGGCACAATGGTAAATGAAGTATGGGGGTATAAGAAATTGCAAATAAAGGTTAGGCTAGGGACATTTGCAAGGGTGTGACATGGGGAATGAAAATGAGGCAAAGGATATGAAATAGGAAGAACATCTCATGGGGGAAATAAAATGCATTAGGAAAAAGGATTTAGGCAAAGCATGATGTGATTTACAAAAGGTGAGCAAGGAAGAGTATGGGTATAAGGGAAAATGACTAGGAAAAATTCAAAAAGGAGGTAAGAATGTGGTATAATAATGGATAAAAAATGGCTAAGGGATGGAACTAAGTACCATGGGATCTTCCAAACTCTAACTTCCAATCTTCAAAAAGCATCTTCCAATATTCTTTAACCCAACATCTTTTTGACTAACTTTGACCCCAAATGGAGTACATTCCATGAAAGTTGACCTTGAGTGATAGATATTGTTTGACCTCCACATCAATGTTGACTACCAAGCTCCTCTTTGATTTATTATTCCAAAATGATTTGTCCTAACTCCAATGCATAAACCATCAATTAGTATGTTGCCCTTTGGGGGCAACAAGGGGGCTGCTTGAGGCATCACAAGGTGGCTCCATGTACGCCATCAATCTCGCACATGCGACGGCCCAAACGGTGACGCCTCAATCTCCACCCACAAGGGGGCTGCTGGGGGTGGATTGACGTGGCATTATCTTAGCCATCGATCTCAGATCTAGATGGCCCAGATAGTGACACCTCTAATACTGGACCACTGGATAAGGGAACTTAATTAGTGGTTCAATTGGGGCTGTCGATCTCAGATCTGGACGGCCCAGACGGCGCCACCTCAAAATATTGGAACATTGGATATAAGGGGGGTGCTTATATAATCCTATATATACATAAGAGATATATTGCTTGGTATCTGACTTTGCAATTATCTCAGTTACATATTCATGCACTGTATTGCATCATTCTTGACCTTTATACTGTATAATGCTTTGATATCTATGGTGGCTACTATAGTTTTTTAGCTTTTGGTTGCAACAATACACTTAATATTAGATCATTTAATAGTTTCCTTCCGTCCATTTTTAATGTTCCCACTTGCTAGCTAACCAAGCTTACCATAAAATTAATTTGGTATGAGCATCAATCCATTGAGAAAATATTCGTAATTGAACGGTAATCAATTTGATGTCGACAAATACAATTCAATTGTCAATTCATAGTTGAACATTATTCAACTCGATGTCCATACTCCTTTTAAGAGGGAAGGACTTGACAAATTACTAAAACAAACATGTCATTGAAAAATATTCAAAATTGGACATTATCTAACTTGAGTCCATAATGCTTTTAAAGATGGAATGGCTCGACAAATTATTAAAACAAACAGAGTAAATAAAAAGCCAAATTTAAATAATTAAGACAATGTATAAAAAGATTTATGGTGCGAACACAAGCAATATTATTTATTCTAGCCGTAACGAAACAACCACCTCAAATTTAAAGCCCGGCAACGTCGGGCATTATAACTAGTGTAGAACTATATTTTAAGTCTTCAATATAATACTTTATGACTGCTAAACATCGTTACATAGAGCGGTTTAAGATATCTCAACTTTAAATAGTCTCCATGAGCATTTTCTAATTCTAAGTATTCCACATCCTTGAGCAAAGGGAAGGCCAAAATTGCTTTCAAATTTTAAAAATTTTGAATGTTGGCCATCGCCGTTCCAGTTTCACATTTCCGTTCTGGTCCTGTTCCGGGTAACTAGGCACGACCACATGTGAGGTTTTAATACTCCCCTCCATATACGTTTCCCATACGGGAGAGGAGGGGGCCTCCAAAAAGAGGAGAGGGCCTCCCAATTTGTTAACTAAATTGTTAAGGAGGGGGGCAAAAAAAGGGCTACCCAAAACTCAATTCCGCATTAAAGTGGGGGGCCTCCACCCCTAAAATTTGGAAAAGGGAAGGAAGGAAGGAAGGAAGGTACTTTTATCGTCCACGGAGACCAATCGGTCTATGGGACCCAATACAAAAACGCAGCAAGCGGATTACTGCCCGGATTAAAAACCCCGACCAGGGCGGGTTTTCGAGGGAAAACCGTGGCGACAATCGGCCCTGGACAAAGCAACCGTGCTAATCATATAAAATGCAGAAACATCCCAATATATACAGTCATGCACCACCCCCGTAGTGCCTAGTCAGCGGACAGCCAGGCGGGGGCAAATACCTCCTGGATGTATGACCCCAGGGCACGTACTGACGGTGTGTTCATCGGCAAATGCAAGGGCACGTCCGGCCGCATACTAAGGGAGCGATCCGCCCGGATCCGACCGAACACCGGGCAACTCGGAAAGTGTGAGACTCATCCTCAATGGCACCCGCTTGACGTGACCGACAGAGCTCGGCCCCGGCGGGACTCCCCAATCCACCGCCTGCCTCGATGCGAAGATGGTGGGCACCGTCGCGAATGGAGGCAATGAGTCCGGGGGCTTTTGGGCGGTACTTGAACGCAGGTAGAGGCCGTGGGCCCCGGCTAACACGGGGTTGATGTGCTCCTTGTAATGGGCCATTTTGACCGCTCTAGAGCAATGGGGTCCCAGAGCTTGCCAAGGAAACAAGCATCTAGGTACTCCCGCAGTCCGCCACGATCGGGTCACGCATTGTATGCAGATGCATCACGTTCTCGCGACGTTCCATCCGGGCGAACCACCGATCTCTCTTACCCCTCCAACAGGCCCCTAAGCCAGGACATGACTCATGGCCACGCGAGTAAGCCAAAAAGGGAGCCGAGCATCACCCATAGTAACCACTTTCCGAAAATAGACGATGTGTCTATCAAGGGCCGCCGTGAGCGGCAAGAATCCATTTCGCAGCGAATCGATAGGGGATCAAGGTTTCACCCCAAGTGCCCGCCAAAAATGCCTTCGCACTGCTCCAAGTCATTCCAGTCGCCAAAGAGACGACGGCCCCAAACCTCGACCCGCGCATGAAGGACAGCTCGACCGGTTCTAACAGATGTGGACGATGGCCCCAATCATATAGCTCGCCAGGTGATCAAGTTCCGCATGGCATAAAGCGCTTTCCACCAATGTCACCCGCAGCGGATAGACGCCCTCCCAGAGCGAGGAGGGGAACTCCACCCTAGGTACTTGTAGGTGGGCATGACGCCCACAGTGTCCCCCCGATATGTGAGTGCAGGAGGCATGGGGTGACGGAAGAGGATATGAGAACCACCCCGGTCTTGGCCGATTGACGCCATGTCCTCAGAGCCCGACAAAATGTGTCTAGGGCATCCGTGTGAGACCGCATAGCTTCGGGTGTGGGCCAAAGAGGCCAACATCGTCCGCGATAGATAAGCCGGGCGGATGACCTGGTGCAAAAGCCGATGCCATCCCCCCATGCCTGCAAGTAGCGTGGCTCTAACCGACAATGTAGAGGCCAAAAGTGTTGGCGAGGGGCAACCCCGCCGACCCGATACTACCGGGTGAATGCTTGGTCTGCCGGGTGCATCCCGCCAAAACAACTCTCATACAACCCGTATATGGCATTCTCGCACAAAAAATGGGAGCCCCAGCTGACGCAGCCTAGCCTACGCCTTTTCCTCGGGACCGTATCAAAAGCCTTTTGCGAAGTCCACAAAGCAAAGAATACAAGTCCAAATGATGATTCCTACCGCCTTCAATCGCTGCCCGCAGCCAGAAAGATATGGTCAATCGCTTGAGTGGCGGGTCGAAAAGCCCGCCTGCGGTGAGGGCTCGCGACATCCGGCCGCCTCCCAAATGGGTCAACTCGCCGCCGAGAATGCCACCAACGCTTGACAAATACCGAATCGACCATGATCGTCCGGTGAATTGGCCTGGACAAAGGTGGGTCGCCTTCGCCTTTGTGAATGGGAACAACCCCGCTTGGGTCCATTGTCGGGGAAACCCTCCCCGCAATGCTCGTTGAAACGGTAGTGAGGACCGGCACAAGCGCCGCCCCATTTGAGTAACTCGCCAAGATACCATCGAGGTCACCGCCTTCCCATTAGCTAGCCGCTGCGTGCCCTCCTCAACATCCTCGCCCACGAGAACCAATGGGGCCATCCCTGCGGGGGTATGGGCGCACGCTGCCCCCGGGCGGGTCATAGAGCCGCCGCAAGTACTGCTCCCACCGCCGGTGTGATGTCCCCAGAGGGGGTCGGGCTGGCCTTCGGCACTCCGCGCCAAAAGGTTCGAGGATGAGTGTCCAAAGAGGCGAACATCTCCCTCGATGCTTGGCAAGGTACCGCCTTGTGTCCTTCCGTGATGGGCGCAGATCGCGGTGGTGGCCTCGCAAGCTGGATCCGATCCGAATGTGATCCGGAGCCGCCGCTATGCTTTACAACCCGCATCAAACCATCGGTTACGCTGGAATGTTGCCGACCGAGCGGCGCGACGCTGGGGTCTGCCAAAGCACTCGGCCCCACGTGATCCCGTAATAGCTAAGTCACCGGTCTGCTCACCGCTTCTAGTGTGGAGGTCTCGCAGAATTACCGGGAGGGCGCCCATGAGCATCTTGGCAGAAGTCCTCCGGGCCGCCATAATCGAAGTCTCAACCGAGGACGGGCGAGGGGTGGCATAGTGGGGTTCTCGGGCGCTCGCCAAACCAGTCCAAATAAAGTGGAGGTGATCCGAGTCGACCTCCTCATCCCGATCGCCCTGCGGCTCCACCCTAAACGACCGGATGAGATGCATATCTTAGCGCAATCTTCTAAGCACATAGTCCACCACACTAGACCTCCCCCGATTGTCCCGGTCAGCATGTGCACTTGGTGAATCGGGCCACCGTGAAAGGCCATTGCAAATTATCAAGTCAAAAATGCCACATAGCAGAGCAACTGCTCACCAAAGCGAAAGGACTGGGTCGCCATCCGAATTCGCGGGCCGTGCTACTTCAAGGGCGAAACGCAGGACATCGCCGGGCCGAGGGGTCAAGTCGCATGGGTCGCTTCTACTCCCGTCCGCATTGAAATCTCCAAGAAGGACGACCCTACCCAACCGCCGATGCTTTGGCAGATGTCATCATATAGATCGACATACGGGTCCATCCTATCCGCACGGGGTGGCTGCGATAGAAGGTGCCGTCAAGGCGAGGGAAATAACAGCGCCGTAAAAGAGGGTTGCCACCGGTATTATGCACAACGCAACCCGTGGCACCGGCGAAGTGTCCGGTCTGCCTTCCGAGGGTAACCGAATGTGCCAAGGTTGTCCGTAGTAGCAAGCCACTCCCCATGACCCCGGGCCCTGCATGTATTGAAGACCGAAAATGTTGGTAACCCGCAAATCGTAGCCTCAGGCTCAAAGATGCTCCCATGTTCCATGAGGAAGATGAGATCCATACCGGCCGCCACTTCGAAGTTCGACCGTCCCCTTCGCCAAGGGAAGCCTCGACAATTCCATGAGACCACCCGAGGCACAATTCCTATTTGTCGCCAGGATGGTATGCGCACCGAGTCATGGGAGGACTCCGGAAGCAGAGGTCGAAAGTGAGAAGTAGATGGAGCGAGGCAAAGATGTGGTCAGAGGGCGGGGCCGCGAGGGAGCAGGAGTAGGAGCAGAGAAGGGGGCCGCAGTAGAAGCGGATGTAAGCTACGGCAAAATGCGGTTGGGGCCGCGGGTCCGCAGCAGTAGCAGTCCGCCGGAAAATGTGCATCCCGCCGAACCAACTTCCGCACCCCCGCTGGCTTAATGCCTCTCACCGACAAGCTCCCCGGCTCGCCTGCGCTCCCCGCTGCACGGGTGTGAGGTCCCGGCCCACGCATGTGGATGTCCCTTCAACATCCGCCCCGGGCGCAATATGGCAAAGACGCACTGCGTGCATCCGCAACCGTGAATATGACAAATGCGGCCACGCCCGGGCGCCGGTTTCCCATGCCGGGCGCTCGAGAAATGTGAATCGCCTCGAATGTCATCCGACGAGAATGTGTGTTCTCGGATGTGGTGGGCGAGATTCTCCCCGCTGCTCGCATGCCTCAACTACCAGATTGGGCCTCTCCGCCAAGGCCCTGAGTTCTCAAGGGCCGGCTGGGTCCAAGGTGGGCTGGGCCGGGTCCCCGTGGCCGGGTGGTGGTGGTGGTGGCCGGGATGGCGGGAGGACTGGAGGTGGCTGGGATGGCGGGGAGTGGCCGGAGAGCCGGGCAAAGAAGGCGGGGCGTGGTCTGGCGGGGAGGCCGTGGGCGGATAGCGGGTCCGAGCCGCTCGCCCCGGTGGAAGTCGGGGAGGACAGCTCTGCAGAGCTCCGCCGCCGCTTGGCCATCTCCCTCGCCGCGATCGCCGCAGCCGACTATGAACCCTGGTAGGGAGACCCCCTCGTCAGGGGATCTTGCCCGCAACCCCTAGAGAGCTCCGTGCTCAAAGTAGCGAGAGCAGCTCGAGCCCCCAAAGACACCGCGCCGAGGGTCGCTTGGTTGCCCGGATCTTACTCCTCAAGATCCCGGCCGTAATCGGTCAAAGCGCAAGCCCCTGCGGCTCCGTGCCATGGTGGTGGTCAGCCTCTACCTCGACCGGGTCGGGACAACAGACCATCGTCTCCCCGTTTAAGACAGCTCCCTCTCCCGTGTCATGGTGTCCGTGAGTGATGAACCAAGAGTCTAGGGGAATCCCGCATGTCACCCCTCCTGCCTCGCCTTCCGCCGCCGGTGTGCAAGGCCAAGGCCATCTTCCACATGCGGCAGGCGGGTCTCCAAGCACTGTGGATCACGGTTCTTCTCGACCCGAGGGCCTTTTGAGCACATGGGATGCCGAGGACTCCATCTTCACCGCCATGCCCGGCCCGGTGGCAGCGGTAGCCTCAATCTGAAGCACCGTAGCCTCCATTCCCGCTTTGGCGTGGCTCCAATTCTCTGCCGAAAGGCGGGGAGTTCCTATGTGGTTTGAGCAATTAATCCCTTCCGGCCGGGCTGGCCTCGCTGAGGGGGCCTTAGCCTTAGCCCGAGCCTCCTTCTTCATGGAGGATGACTCTCCCCTGTCCATGATGGCTGATCGGGACCGTTTGTGCGGCGGGCCCTCGCCTTGGGTTTCCCAGGCCGGCCCATCTTCTGTGGCCATGACTCCCAAAGTTTGAGGGGTCTCTGGCTGCGGAAAGGGTGCCTAGAATTGAATTTGGGGACTCAAGAACGCGGGCAGAGCACCTTTTGGGTTAGTCAACGGAAACCCTAAGTGGTGGGCAGGGAGAGGGGTACCTAAAAAGACGTCATGTGGGCATGCTTAGGGTGAGATTCCATTAGAGTAAGCGTCTTTTATTGACGTGGCACTAAAAGTCTCCATATTAAAATAGAGTGTTTGCGCATGAGATTCCACGCTCATGCATGTCCTTTTGAAAAAAAAAAGCAGATCAAGAACATGATGTTGACCTTTCCTCCCACGTGGTGATAAGAGATAGGTGGTTATATTTTTATTTTCTAAAGGACAGGGATTATTGGCTGACAGTTAAAAAATATTTAAAATAATGACACCTTAGCACATGCACATAAAGACCAGGCAAAGTGGAATATGTCAAACCTCTTAAATTCAGACGTTTCGAAACTTTATTTGCTTATAATTAAAAGTTAAGTCCTTTTATCCAAGTTCATCTTTGGGATTGTCGAAAATCGGCTTGACTCCCCGGGCATGGTCCTGCTTCATCAGTCGCTGTCTCACTCGATAGTTTTCTATAAGCCGTCCGTGCCTGCGCGGCTTCCATGGGCATTATTTGCGGAAATCAGGCCATATGTTAATGCCTCCCCCTTCTGAAGAGGTTCCTGCGAGCCTGGGAGCAGATCCGCCTGCTGTTTGCGATTGATGCTTCCAGTTGTATTCAGTTAGAGGCATCGCCATGGTGGATTCCGCTCGGCCCAGGTGCTTCACCTTTGGTGCTGGCGGCAACCGTCGATCCCCGAGTCCAGCGCAGATGGGCACAGCGTGGGGTCTTGATGGTGGGGGAGTGGTATATCGACGGGCAGCTGGCGCCCTGACAGCTTTTCCGTCACAGGTTTCGACTTAAGGAGCGGGATTGTGCTATCTGGGCGCAAGTGGCTAATGCGCTGTCGTTGAACCCCCCGGTAGCGTCAGGGCGTGTGCGGAGTTGTCATTCAAAAGTCGACCCCTCAAACTTCGTAAAGTCCTGTTATGAGCTTTTGGCAATTCAGGATGAGCTGCCTCCCTCGGACGGCTGGAGTCTCCAGGTGCCGGGAGATGACTGGGGTAACATCTGGAGATGGGTGTGGAACCCAATCTCGCCCCCCAAGATTTGGGTGTTACTGTGGCAGATAGTGCATCGGTCCCTGAGAGTGAATACGTGGGTACACAGGATCAATCCCCTGATCAGAGATCGCTGTCGTCCGATGTGTGGTGCTTGTGTTGAGACTCTAGAGCACTGTATGTTTCTTTGCACAGAGATCCAGCCGACATGGCAGTGGGTCCAGCGCCTCTTTCACATCTCGCTCCGTAGTCAAGAAGTTCTTTTGGGGGTGTATCCTACTGGGTGGTCTCAGCTTCAGCGTATGGCCTTCCATTTGTGTAAGGCTTGGTTACTGTGGCTCATTTGGAAGCGGCGACGCCTGAAGGTGTTCAGGAATGAGGAGGTGCAGCCTGGGGTGTTGATCCCGCAATTGAGGTACAAATTATATCTTTCTTACATGGCATGCCCTCGTAAGGAGCAGTTCAAGGCAGCCGTATGGGAGAGGACCCTTCACAGTGTAGACAGCTGTGGCATGTTTGTTTCATGAGTCGTAGGTAGGTATGCGTGCCATTTGGGTGCTCGCCCGAGTGTGGGTAGGGGCACCCTAGTATCGCTCTTCTTGTACTTATTATATACTAGTAACGGTGCCCAGCATTGCTGGGCATAAGTTGGGAGCATGTGCATGTTTTGGTCGCAATGAGAAAGGCGTGTAGTAATAATCCAGCTTTTATAACTTTTTATTATAACAAAGTCTTTCTGAAGGTTTAATAATATTTAAGGAAAATCTTCATGTTGGATAGCATTGCATTGATATCTCTGACAACTTTGAATAGAATAGCACGGTACTTGTTTATAGCAATTTTGAGTGCAATACATGTTGAAAGGGTGTAGTTGCAAGAAAGGACTTGGAGTTGGAAGGCTTAACTTGCACCAAAAATAAAAAAAAAAAGAAAAAAAAAAGCAGCAGCAACTCAATAACATGACATTGGAAGTTCCCATTAGACTCCATCTATCTTTCTTAGATATCTCAATGCCTCGCCAAGGCATCAAGCTATACATGTATAATCTCCATGTTTTGCATGAAGAATATCTATTTAATAGGAAGTAGACTGAATATTATTGGTGCAATTATTCTTTGGTGGATAACATAACATCTTAGCTAGATATCTTGAGACATTTGCATGTATGCAAGGATCAAGTGACTGTGTGTATTGAGTATCATTGCTCTAGCAAGGATCACAACATGGTTGTCATGAATAATATTGAGTGCTGAAATATAACTATTTGTTGTTTAAGTACTGAAATATAACTATCTGTTGTTGCATGCATAGCAGCTTGGTATTAGAATTTATTTTGCTCGTTTGGTTTTTTACAGTGGCAATATTGTTTCGCATGTTTGAAACTTGACCATCAAATATAACTCGTATCTCCCATGCACCTTTGCAAGCCCCGACATCTTAGATGCATCAATCTGCTATAAGTTTCACTTTCGAAAATGTAATTTCTAATAACATACAACTGAGAACATAGTCTATGGATAACAACGATGGCAAGAAAGATTCCCAAACCAAAGAGTATTTTTCATGATCACTGCTCCATACCCAAGGTCATTTCAAATGAGTTAAAAAGGAGGGGTTAAAATATTAAGGCATTTCTTACCTTAGAATAGGTCACATGTAATTTTCTGCTTTATGCAGAGGATTGAAGATATGGCTTCTCACAGAATTTCTGCATTGAATGGTTAATGTGCTTGCCTTCTAGAAGTCATCTACTATATCTAGTAAAGAGCACGCAAATAATCCTGCCGCTAATAAAATAGCTACCTTTTGAAACTGGTTTTTCCATTAAACAGCATGTAGCAAGTTACAGCAAAAACTCCCAAACCAAAGAGTATTTTTCAAGGTCACTACTCCATACCCAAGGTCAGTTCGAATGAGTTGAAAAGGAGGGGTTAAAATATTAAGGCATTTCATACCTTAGAGATACGACTTCGCATAATTTGTGCCATTGAAGTGGTTGTCAATGTGATTGTCGTCTAAAAGTCATCTATTTAGTAAAGGGTCTGCAAATAATCCTGCTCCCCAACAAAATACTGCCTTTTTTATTGGCCTTTTTATTGCATCCCCTTGTATCCTCTCCTTCATTTTCCACTTCACCTTTGTATTCAGTGCATGCAATTTTGAAACTGCCTTCTGCATTAAAGAGCACGAAGTCAGTTACATCATGTGATGTAAATAGAAAATGCTAAATGGGAAGGCGTCTGATCACCTATGCTTCATGTTCACCTATGTTGAACATTACATCTCTATATTTATAACAAAGCTCAACAATTTAATGAGACTAACGCAAATTTGCATTGACTTGTAGTGTAAAGAAATACCTGCTTTTCGGGAGCATTACAACAGAAGCATCCTATGCAACTTTCAAAGTTGTGCTCATTGCATCCTGATCTGTTTTACGTCAACCAAAGACCACCAAGATTTAGAAGTGGCTTACCAAAATTATAACCGTAAAGAAACATACAATACACCGAGACATGCTATTGTGTTTCATTCGGTAAGGCCTTGCTATGGTGTTCCATTTGATAAGGCCTCCAAATTCATATATCACAAAATACTTGGTTGTCAAGACTTAATAATAGGTCTATTTTATATAACCGCTTTGATCCAACAAAAGCAACAAAAATAAAAAGAAATGATCAATATAAAACTTCGGTTATAAAAAGAAGAGTCGGGCAAGTAGCCCATCTATGGCATCCGACATCCGGACACCAAAAATCTACCACCTCGGTAAATATTCCCGAAGAAGAAGCAACACCTTGGCTACCTCGTCAAGCTCTTTGCGAGATAAAAATAGGTAATTAAGCACAAAATTACTTTGGAATACTACAAACGGCAACCAAATTCTTTAAGTTGAAAAGGCGTGATGGAAGAATGAGGGATCTCACCGATTTCTCAGTGGGGGAAGCCGTTGTTTGGCATCTGCAAAGATCATACAACAACCTTGGCTTCTCCATGTTTTCCTTCTTTAGTGCTTTCCAAGCCCCTTGTTCAAATAGCTCTTCAAAGACCGGACCACATATGTAATAAGCAAAGCAGGGGTGTTTGTGTTATACAAAGACTTGTACTCTGATATATCTTGTAAGTTAATCAAGCATAACAGGAGTTATGGGTCGTGCATGTCCTATACAATCTTTCCTCGCTATTGCAATTGTTACTCCGTAAGGCCTTACATCCTTCGAACACTTGCATATATGATATCACACTTTGACTCATCCATAGGCTTAGAACGTAACGTAAATTTGAAGATACACATGCAACCAAAATTGTATCCCTATGGATAATCCTTGAAGTCAACTTCATGAATAATTTCGTTGGCCTAGATGTGCGATACCCCCGCATCGTGAAAATCTAGAAAATCCGATTGACTTGAAACACTGCTATATTTGTTAGCCTTCTCGCTCCAAATAACCTTTGCCTTGGGATATTTTTGGGCTTCCTTGAAGACCTTATCACCCCAAGATCCTGGATATCATAAATTATGTAGTATCTTCAAAGAACAAAGGTTTAACGGAATACCAAAAATTGGGTAGTAGCATCTCCAGTTGTAGAGCTCCTCTTGAGCTGTCTTCACAATGTTGGCGGTGCAAAGTAGCAGGCTCCATTGCGAAAATTAAACACAGCCATCATTTTGCAAAGCATCGCCCCTCGAAAGCTTGGATGATGCCGGGATTGTGGCTTTCCTGTAGGGGGATACCATCATCGAGGTTCGGACAGACCATAGCCCGATGCTCTTTTGTTCGATGGCCACCAAACAAAAGCCTAAGGCACTTTTGTTTGCGAAATTAAACACAGCCATCATTTTGCAAAGCATCGTTATCAGAAAGCTTGGATGATGCCGGGATTGTGGTTTTCCTGTAGGGGATACCATCACCAGAGGTTCGACAGCCATAGCCCGATGCTCTTTTGTTCGATGGCCACCAAACAAAAACCTAAGGCACTTTTTTTTTTTTGACCGTTAGATCCTTCTGATCATTTACAAAGCATGCTTTTCTTGCCCAATATATTCTGCTCCAACTGCTCAGGACAATCCTTTTCATCTCTTGTCCTTTCTACTTTCCCTGCATCAAGAACAACAACAATTTCTTCCTTCCTTCTATGAGAGTCTGTTAAACCAACCGGTTAACGTCTCTGGAAGCTCTCTAGTCATCCAATAACATCGGATTGGCTAAAACAAAATCTCGAAACGTGTTAAAGGCCTAACACAAGATTATTTTAACAAGATCAACTTATGCTCTGATACCAATTGATACGAACCGTCTTTTCTGTCTGCAAAACTATCAAACACGGTTAATCCAAAACAACCTAGAAACTCCATATAAGATCTTCTGGCACAAATTCACCACCCAACCCGAACTCAGATTTGCGAACACTGCAAAGGATCTTTGTGGCTCTTCCCAAAACTGAGAATTCTATTGTTCAACTGAACAACTTCTCTGGGATCAACTGCGGATCATAAAGACTTGGTTACAAAACTCTGATGTCGCTGCCGCAGTATTTTGTGACCCCTCGTCACCTTTTCGGCCATTACTCCCTCATATGGATGAACTATAGAATGTACCACCCCAATTCGGAAACTAGACTCCGAGCCGGTTCCAACGAGGTAAAGGTCGCCGCAATCCGACCTCTGGTTGCCAAGATATGTCCAACTGAAGTTGAGGTTCTATTTATAGATCTCTCTCTGCGACTTTAACCTTTTTTAGCAGGCATGGCCTTTTATATTAAAATAGCTTCTTTTTTTAACTCCACCACATATCTAGATTTTAAAATGCTAACTAACACCTTTGCCTCTGTGTTCATCTCTGCAAATCCTCTGAGCCGCTCCCCCGAGCTTGTGCCGTAACAGATTTTCTGGCCAAACCTGTGCCAGATCCTCTGTTCTTGAGGAAAAGGAAGGTATAACGATTTCTTATCGCTCAAATTATATACGCCCAAATTGGGTTAGGGTCCCAAGAATGGAAACCTCCCAAACTTTCTTTTGGGAGGTTTCCAATCTTGCTAACCTGGGAAGGTTTCCATAAAATCCCAAAAATATTTACGACAGCAGTTATTCATAATAACCCAAATTTAATGTCTATGGCCATCGCTCAGAATATATTGGCGCTCATTTCTGCTCGTGGATATGGCGGTCATGGCCTTCGTCATAGCCAGAAGCTGTTGGATCTTCAAGCTGGGATGCAGCGTACTCCAAAATCTCTGTCTCAGAATCCAGTTATTCCGTCCGTCTTTGGAGCTTATTTCCGGCATTCAAGGTAATAATATGAATGTCCTTATCACTTGCTCTATTTTTCTTGAATCCCCACTTTTGTTTGATCATGCAATGCAGGAATCAGCTATGGCGGCCGCAAAGGTGCGTAAGATGTGCAGCTATTTCTTCGTATCTTGCTCCAGCTTAGAAATGGAGCATCTGGCGATGGTGACAAGACATAGCACATGTGTTCAATTTTTACTTCTTGTTTTTCCTTAGTTTTGCTATTCTATCCCGAGGCTTAGCTGCCAGAGCACGTCCTGAAAATCTCACTATTGAAATGATCCAATTTACCATTCGATTCGTTATCCTATAATAAGTTGTCCTGGCTATGGAGGTAGTGATCCGTTCTCCATTCTCGCATCAATCTCTTTACAAGTCCGGTACCAGACTTACTAGGGTTCTCGTGCTAAAGGATGGCTCGTGCTCGATATGGAATAAACCCAGTTTATTGCAGTTTGGAATATGGTGCAAATAAAGTCCGCTTGGGTGTCTGTTTTAATCAACATCCTAGTTCTTCCCATACTGGTGAGATGAATTTTTCGACCTACATTATAAGGTTTATGATGGCATAGAATTAGGTTTGTAGAACAACAAGTTTATAGCTGCACTTATATTTTGTGCACCTGCAGCAAACCATGGCGTAGAATATTGTGAAGACAAGCATGATTCCTCTTCTTATGCTAGCTGCCTATAGCTCTGGTGCCGCATTGGCAGAATTAAGTGAGTGTACTAGTTTTGCTGGGCAGAATATCAACACCTTGGTGGTAATTGCCTGCATAGCAGAAGCCGTTGCTTTAACAGGGGCTGCAGTAGGAGGTGAAGTGATCTATTTTGCTTTCTTTCCAGTCTCCTACTCTCAATAATGCTTCCTAAAATCACACTTCATCTTGAGTTTATGAAATTAACATACAATGACATTACTCAAACCATCAAAATGAAATCTGTATGACAACATTGTGCTTAGAAGTTTCTAATGTTTTTCTTTTGTTTCCTAGGAATGGTAGCGAGACAAATAAATGTTGAGGTTGAGAATATAAATGCACAGCTTTGCCAAGTCTTTGCCAAGATGAGAAGGCAGTACCAGGTTATATGCCCCCAGCTTGACGTACGCTCCTGTTACTGGTTTTGGTGCTGATCAAATCCAAAGTGATCCAATGAAAGTGGAAATGGTTAATTATCTTAAAGCAGGAAAGATGTTTCTACATGAGAAAAAACCAAGGCGGCTTTTGATGAATTTGAGAAGGCACTTCCTCTGGCTAGAAGGCTTAAAGATCCTATTGAAGAGAAAAAGTCAGCTTAGGTAATTCTCTTCTCTTTGTGCATCTATTTGTAATCTTCATAATTCTAGCAGACATTGCCTATTCTTCTTAGGTATTTCTAGATCTACAATAAGATCTATTGGATTTGAAAACTTGCCACTGCACAAGCAGCAAAAGATTGTGTTTGGTGAAAACAAAGGTTATGGGTCAGAGCTGCTATTGTGGGCGTTCCATGTGTTAGAAGAGTTTATGGCATTTCTAGAAAAGCATGTTCTATCATCTGCTGCTGCAGCTGGAGGATTAAGGGTTGCTGCTGAATGTGTGCAAATTGCGTTTGGTCATTGTTCCTTGTTGGAAAAATAGGGATTATCATTATCTCCATATCTTGCCAAACTATTTAAGCCCTCTGCGGAGCAAGCTCTCAATGCGAATTTGAACCGTATCGAAGAAAGCATTACTGCACATGTTGCTGCAGATGACTGGTCTCTGTCAAATCTGGTATTGAGTGCTTGAGTTTATGTTGCGCATATGTTCAAACACATGATTCAGGTGCTTTAATGGCAGTTGAACTTGTACTAATAGTAAAATAAGAAGTATCTTAAGGTAAACCATTGTTTTCTGGTATGAAACTGCATAATTGCAGCTCATGGAGTTTTTCTATTATCAATGGGCACGAATTACAGTTCGCTAGAGTGACAACACTTAGCCATGTCTATTTCATGATCTTATTTGGGTTTTTCATGATGCTATTTGGGGTTTTTCTATTGTCAATGGCTTTTGCATTTTCATTTTGAGATCTTAGGTCGCTGTTCTTAGCATATCTGAGACTGAATGGCTTAAAGTTTATGCCAAATATCAGGCTTAAATGTTTGTCTGTAAATGAAACTTGTGGATTAAATATTTCTGGCATGCTACAACCTACCTATTCTGATCGGAAGTTGCAAGCAAAGCCTTAGTTTGCATGTACAAGATGCAAAGCCAGCTCATGTACAACGACTTTTATGGATGGCTGGTCTATTGTAATTATAAGATACAAAGTTTGTAGAACTTGAATATGGATATCATTGGAAATAAAAGCATACTCTAAGATTTTGAGATATGTAAGTTGTAATTGATCTTTGTATTTATAAAATGAGATTCTGAATGCTTTAAAGTAAGATGCCTAAGATGTTTAAATCTGACAGGAACAATGAGATAGACTAGATATGAACAAGATATATGGATAAATGATGAGATAGAAAATGACATGGGTAAGATTGAAAATCAATAAGGCTAGATATGAAAATTATAAAGGAAAAATAGCAAGGTTTGATTTAACTAGGCTAAGTCAATATGTTAAGGGTTGTCGTGGCCTAGTATACAACTAGGATGGATATGTGGCCTAGTATACAACTAGGATGGATATATGAGAGAGTTTACTGTCTTAAATGAAACTATTTTTATGAAACATTCATAAACTAGTGTAAATTTTGACGTAAATGTTAAAAAGAAAAAGCTTGGATGAATTCATTGATGAAAGAAGAACTCAAAGAGACGATTTGCTTCAAGAAATAGCTCACTTTGAAATTTTATAGACATTTTGTGGAAACCTCCCCTAGTTTCTTTGGAAAGTTGGGGAGGTTTCCATAAAATATTTAAAAAATAGTCATTAATGTTGGCAACCACCGATGGACTGCAACGCACGAGGATCGAGATGCACGGGGGCTAGTCTTGGTCTTCGTGCAAATTTAAAGAGCCTTTTCTTTTTTTCTTTTATGGAAACCTCCCCACCTTTCCATGGAAACCTCCCCTGTTTTCTTAATTGGAAACCTCCCCAGGTCATCAAAGAAAGCTGGGGAGGTTTCCACGGAAAGGTGGGGAGGTTTCGGAAACCTCCCCTGTTTTCTAATATGGAGAAAGTTGGGGAGGTTTCCAGGGAAAGTTGGGGAGGTTTACCAGGAAAGTTGGGGAGGTTTCCAGGGAAAGTTGGGGAGGTTTCTATTGAAGCCCAACCCAAATCGGGCGTATTTCAGAGTGCCCCGAAGGTTTCACCATGTTGAACCGTATAAAAGCAACACCGTGACTGGTTAGGGGTTAATACGTTCCCACCAGCAAGAAGCCGTAGGTGGTCGAGAAGGGGGAGATGGGCGGGAACTAGAAAGGCTGTATGATACGTTAGGCATTGCGCCATAGATCTGACCCTGTATTAGCTGATAGGTCAGCGACATGGCATCCCTTCTTTCTTTTCCTTATTTTTTTCTATTCTTGCAGGTGCATAACGTAGTTATAGAGCTTATTTCTTGATCTTCTAACCACAGGAAGCACAAATGGCAGTGGGCAAAGCATGGGAATCGAGGGATTCATCTCTTTTTTGCATGTTTGATCTGGATTTGCTTCAAGGTATGTATTATGAAACCTCTTCTAAAAACAATGTCAATGGCAACTCTTTGTTTTACAGGTGATGAGAACGGATAATGGTATTTTCCTTCAGGTTTTAAGGTATGGCTTGCTTGAATGTAAGGGTTTCAGTAAGCTCCTAGATTAGCTCTGCTTCCAATGGGTTATGTTTGCAAGCATTGGTGCTCGGTTGGGCTCACACAGTTTTCCTGGGTTTTTTCTTTCTGAAGTTTGATTATCGTTTCTTGCCATGATTCTTCATCGTTAACTTTCTGCATGTTTTTGGATGCTTGCAATGATTTTCTTTCTCATCAAACACGTTCGCTGCATCCATAGGGTTCTGTTACAACATATCCGTTCTTCTCAAATAGGTATAAGAGAACCGCCTCAGATTATATTTCAGATCACTTCAAACTTCGTATTTTTAAATCATGTTTTTCAGCAACAAACCTGCAAACACAGATTTTCTAGTCCTCCAGTTCTGATTGGATATATTGCAGCAGGACATCCAGTTTTTCTACTTTTGCTTTAACTTTGACTTCTCTCCATAAATGCAGGGATGTAGTGGAAGTACCAGCAGCCCTTATTGTACAAATACGAGCTCTTCACATTCTGGTTAGATATACTCCAACTGCCGTAGGTACCATTAAATGTAGAAAAAAACAAGTCATTTTGTAAGCCTTTTTTTCCCATTCAAATTACAAGCTTTTTTCTTTGTACAGTCTTTTCCTCTCACAAAACCATAGTATGCAGTAAAGCTTAATTAGATTCTTAAAAAAGGTCTGTTTTTTTTTCATTACTACAATGTTTTATGATCTTCCAATTATCCCTTCAATAATTATTGAACTTCAATAATATGTGCTGGTTCAGACTTCAACAATCTGTGCAGACTAACTGGATCGCATGAAGAAATGCTGAAACATTCCTTATCCACTTTACTCGGTGCAAAAGCAAAAGAGCAACTGAGCAAAATAAGGTACATCCCTTATGCCATTTGTAATTCTGTGCTCAATGTTGATGTGCAATCAAGACTAGAGTTTGGATAAATTTTGGAGGAAGTTCATTTCAAGCACAGAGCTGTGTTTAGAACCAAGGAACAAATAGTCATCCATCTATACTACTTGAACGGCAATTACAGTTTTTTTTTTTGGGAAAAAATTGTAGGCTTTACCGAATGCACGAGTATGTTGTAAGTTTCAAGGTTGGGCTGAGGAAGTGCCCTCAGAAGATATGGAAGATCTTATGCCTGCAGGATTTAGAGCAGTTGAAGTTGAATGGAAGCATCTAGACTGCTGTAGCGTGTGCTACACAAACGAGGTCTATTATGTTGTATAATTACCTTATTATGCTTATTGATTTAGCTTTAACATATGCGTCACACAATGCGTGCAGGAATATGAGGGAAATGTGGTCCTACAATGCGATAAGTGCAGGATGCTTGTACATAGCCACTTGCTTTTAAAGGTGGTTGTTTATACGGCATTGGAGGCCTCAGATGAATTTATTTTGCATGTTTGTAGGTCCATATGGATTGTTATAGCGAAGATGGTGCAGTGGATGGGAATTGATGGCTGTGCAACCTTTGCCGTCCTGGAGCTCCTAAGCAAAATCCACCATGCTGCCTTTGTCTAGTTAAAGGTTTACAATGCTGTGTGTTCATTCTGGTTGTAATAGGAGCAGGTCTTCGTGGGGATTCTGTTTCTAATAATTAATACACAAGAGTGTCATCCTAGTCTTCTTTTTTCAAAATGAACATTCATTATCTTACTGATCAGTGACAACTTTGTTCTGATCCAGTTGGTGCTATGAAGAAGACAACAGATGGTCATTGGGTTCATCTTGCTTGCGTTTTATGGATTCCAGGTAGGACTTAGCCTGCATTCTTTTGCTGGGGCATATACATTAATGTGTCTTAGTATTGTGGCAGAAATCTGGTGTGCGGATATGAAAAGGTATATGAGTTTTTATACTTTACTCAGATAGGTCGTGCTTGTAAGTTCCTGTAGTATAAAGCATAGATCTGTCAATCTAATATGTAGATATTGTATCTTTTCTGGGTTGTCATGTCATCATATGTTGGCTTAACTCACATATACCAGCTATGATTGCCATTTTTCTTCTGTACATTGTCCATGTGAGCCTATAAATTGAGAACTAACATGAAGAAAATGGCTGTATCCTGTAAATTTAGGAACGCTGGAAATTGCTATGCAGCCTTTGTAAAGTACCATATGGTGCCTGCATCCAAGTAATTGTGCTTTTGAAAAACTGTGTAGTTTCTTAACCGTTCATTCTAAATTTTTTGGGTTTAGGGTTTGGACAAATGGAGCATTATGGGCTTTTCTTAGGTATGTGCTTAGATTCAAAAAATTCTGAGATTCAAAAACTTTTCTTACATGTTTGCATTTAAAAGGATTGTGTTGTTAACGTATAATACTTATTATTGCTCAACAAGGATTTATTATTGTTTGGATTATATCTTAGACTATTCGTCGTTGTGCTTTGCATGTGCAGATTTGAAGAAAGGGACCTGAGTATCTAATATTGTACAAACAATATTATTTTCCTAGAAACAAAGCAAGTATTCAACAATATTTATAGCAAGTGTATAAGGCTGATATCAAACCCATATACATGCATCCAATTGTCGAAATAATAGATTGCCCCCCACCATAACTTACATTTCATCTTGGTCTACAAGCCATCCTACTTGCATATACGACATCCTTGCTTGCAGTCAATCACTATTACAAGTAATTTCTCAATAATGTTCATACTGGTATTTATGCATCTTATAAGCAACTTTGTCTCAAAAATTCAATTATTGTTACAAGTAATTTCTTAATAATATTCATGTTGATGTTTATGCACATCTTATAAACAACTTTGTCTCAAGAAGATGATGACGATAGTTCCTTGATATGTTTAACAACTGCTAATTTAACCCAAGAATCAACTTAAAGGTCTAATAAATAATGATACTACAACCATATGAATCAACTTAAAGGTCTAATAAATAATGATACTACAACCACATGGTTTTGTGGGTCATACCATGCTAGAACCAAAAGGTTATAATTTTGTAAAAGTTGTAAGCAAACACCCTACGTTTAGTGAGCTGAGTGAGGTAACATGTTATCTCAGTGACCAGTCTCGAATTTTAGTGTTCAACGGATCAATGTGCTCAATGACCGGTCTCTAATCTTAGTGTTGATTGGCATTGATGCTCATCAACATGTTAGCTCATTGTGGGCATACATTGCTCACATATATAACACAAAGTTAATGTTATTAGACAATTTCAATAACAAAAATAATTACAAAAGCAGATAATGTCCATTCTTGCCAATATCAACATGCAATGTTGTCGAAGTTGTGCATATGGATAGGCTGAGTAAACATACATGCCAGGACGTTAGCCCGGCAATGCCGGGCACATGTTGACTAGTGTATATTAAAAACATTGTGAAAATTTTTTCCGTAACTAAATACCATTATTTCTCTAAATAAAGCTACAGTGCACAAACTCAGTATAAGATCGGGTAGGGATATGTAAAAATTAAGACAGTCCATAAGTATATCTACGGAAGGGGGTAGGGAAACTGGCTTTATTTATTTACGTATGTAGAGGTTTTTCACCTCCAAAAAGTCGTATACATGGGTTTTTTGGTGACCCCTTGCACGCAGATGAGGTATCCCCATATGCCTAGGTGAGACCCCTGGGTCAGAATGATGCTTCTTCTTTTTATGCTTTCAAATCTAATTTCTTTTGCATGCAGGTTGCAATGTGCAAAAATGGCTTTAGTCCGGGTAGACTTGGCAGATCCTCTTCGTTTCCTTTGTATCCTCTATATGGAGACTTTTGAGAAAATATCCTTCTAGAAGGACTTGTACTCTGACCCAAAGCCACAGAGCCGCAGGAGCATGAGCTTGCTTCATGGGAAGAAGTATAAGAGAGGCCCAACTGCTCTTCTTTTTTCTGCAACAGAGTGAATGCATGGCCAGCACCAGCAAAAGCTTTTTTTTTCAAACGATGCTGGATGTTTATGCTGTGAGAAGCTATGATGTTTCTGCTGGAAGTTGTAAAAACTTGTTCAACAAAGCTTGTTGAGTAAAACTTCTGCATTTCTAAACACATGGTTCAGAAAAACTTTTGCAGTGTAAAACAGTTAAAAATTGTTTTTTTGGTTCAATAACCGGTTGTTGTAGGCTGTCCGAATTTAGGTCCACGGAATTGGTCTCCCTTTTCCATTCCAGATTGTATGGGTATGCCACGTGGCAAAACAAATTTTCGCAGCAAATTGCGACCCCTTTCCATGTTGTAGACGAGGAAAAATTGGCTCTGGTTGTAAGCAGGTCTAGGAGATGCTGAAGTTGGGAATATCAACATCACGTTTCCTTCCGAAACCGGTCTATCTCACGTTTAGTCGCACTATCAAGCGTACCGTCTGCTTGATGAAGTCAGCACGCTTCGTTTGCAATGGAGAGATTGTTGTAAGTAGAAATCAGGCTGCCTTCTTTTTGTTGTCCAACCGATTCGCAAAATGCAGGATGGGCTAGTGGAGGCATTGATGTGCTTTGGCGCTTGTTCTTGCACCATTGAAGATTCAAAACTCACAGAATATTCTGAAGGGGTAAATCTCATTTTAAACGTTCTTAGTATTCAAGTGAAAGTTATTGCAAATTAATCTAAGGAAGATGTTTTCAAATGCAGTCAATATAATAGTTAATATGGACGAAATCCCAAGATTATGGAGAGTTAACCAGTTATTTAATCAATTGCTAGTTTGCCTGGCACTTTCAAGCTAGGAGGATGCTCGATGACAAAGGATGGATGGTTTTCTCCAATAGACATTAGTTAATCCTTCTTTTTCTCCCTTCCAATTTCATGTGAACCTAGAAAGTCAAAAACGTTAGCACTCCTATAGACTGTACATGTAGTTTTGCATTTATGAGTAAGATCATGAATCATGTGGATCCCATTCTCAAGCAACAGCTGCCATGCGGGAGGAATATATTCTGCTAATTAGACAGCCATTAAACAGGACCGGTGGACATTAGTTCCTAAATCTTCTAGCTCATTGTCGGAAATAAATGGGTCTATAGGACCACCAAATTCAGTTCTGATGGGAAAGTTGCTAAGTTGAAAGCTAGATTGGTGGCACAAGGGTATAATCAACAGCATGGGCCTGATTGTAAGTGTATGGCAACTGTTCAAGCTATAATTGCTCTTGTACCAATTGAACCAAAAGTATGCATTTCTGAATGGAGATCGAGAAGAAGACAGTTATGTTAATTAACCTCAAGGTTTTATTCAGAAAGGATGAAACATTTGGTGTGTAAGTCATAAATGAGTTGGGCATCTTTAATCATACTGCAGAAATTTATACTTATTTGTTATCAAAAGGTTCAGAGTAAGAGCAGATCCTACTATAAATGTTCACATTATATGTTAATCAACCTCAAGAAAGGACGAAGAACATTTGGTATGTAAGCTATTAAAGAGTTGTACGGTTTTAGACAGACTGCAAAGATGAATACTTACTAGTTATCACAAGGGTATCAGAGTGAGAGCAGATCCTGACTATAAATGTCTACATTATGTGTTCATGATATGACATCATGGTATAATACGGGATCTTAAAGCACATCTGAGGTTACTGATATGGAGTTACACCATCACTATTTTGAGAAGTTTGACAACTCTCTGCTGACTTCTTCAGTTCGTACAGACCAAATGTTCCAAAACCTGTGTAAATTCCATTTCGAGCAAGGAACAAAGCTGATTCATATGCGGATGGGGAATCATGCCATCCTACACTGTACGTACAGTTGGTGGGGTCTCTAATCTATCTTACCACCACTGGCCTGGTATAACGTTTTGTAGTAGGCCAGGTACACATGCAATGATCTGGCTGCTTCATCTCTTTTATGATTTAGAAGAATTAATCATTATGTGTTGACAATCTCTGCTGAAAGTCAAGGAAGAGAAATTCTGACTGTAATTATGCCAGTTCATTTTAGGAGTCATTAGTTAGAGTTCAGTTTTAGGAGGGGTGTCAGAGGAAGAACTAAACTCCATACTAAACTCGACTAGGCGGCTGCTAGTGTATTACATGTGACTATATATGTCATACATCATATTTTCTCGTTTCACTTCAGTTACTCATTCGAGCAGGCTTTCTAGGTGTTTTTTTGCTTTCCTTTCCATCTTGCTCATGCATCATTTATATTATGCATTTGTTATGATACCTTACTGGTTGGGGGCAGATAGACCAACTTAGAGTTGATTGGATCATGCCATGGATGTTAGAATTTATAATGCTAACTCCATGCGTAGACCTAAACGGCCAGTGTGTCAAAGGTAAAGGGAAAAGGTATGGGGAAAACGATCCAAACCACACGATCAAGGGCATTAATGGCTAAGATGTATGCCATGTCAAGACGGGGGCGGGTAAAACGAATTATACCCTGGGGAAAAGGCTGAAAGGAGAGGTAGTTTTTGATCATCTCTCAGCGGAGAGGGATCAGATCATCTGGATCTTGATTGTGGATGATCACTTTGTGGTGTGTGCTATCTCATTCACAGTGTTCGCTAGCTCTCAGCCCCTGGGGAGTTTGATGGTCAATCAGTAGAGCCTGATCTGATCTGGTGACCAAGCTCATGTTTGGGCGGAAAGTCTTTCACCTTCTCTGCAGTCCTCTTGGACTTAACTAAGTTTCTCTTACTGCTTGTAACGGAGGTGCTTTGACTGAGGGTCATTGTTTCTGATTATGACAAGATGGATGCTTGAGCTTTTTATGGGGGCGCTGACGTCTGACAAGAAACCAGTTAAATGAACTCGAGTAGAGCTAGCAATCGGGAAGATGGGAACTTACCAATGATGATGATTCTGGGGATGATGTACGTCTTCGTCCATTGGAAAGGGAAAGTTAACAATCGGACCTCGTTGGAGATGCTGCAATGCTATATGTATGGGCAGATAGTGGAACCCATTTTTCAACAGAGGGGTTCGGCTGCCATTATCCTGAGGCCTGATGCCAAGGCAGAATGTGGCATGGGTTAGACATACTTGATTGATACTGACGACTAGGATAATTGGGCAAGATTTTTGATGAAGGTTGTATGGTTTTTTGTAGTAGATGTCAGTTGTCTTTTACCTCGTTGGGCTGTTATACTACCTTGGATCATGGTTGCCAGCAGATCAACCTAGAATTATATTGCTAACTCCATGCTAGACCTGTGAAAGGAACATTTTCCCTATTGAAGGGAAGCGTGTCTCAGGTGTGTTCTCTCATTCACAGTGTTTGCTAGCTCTCAGCTTGGCGGGGCGCGTGATGGTCGACAGTGGGGTCCAATCTAGTTGGCCAAGCTCATCGTTGGGTGGAGAGGTTTTTCCATGTTTCCTGCTATTACCCTCCTTGCAGCTCCATAATTTTGTTTGTTTCCGGTTTCATGGTTCTCTACTAAACATTCAATAACTTCCTTTCTTCTTCTCCCCTCCCCAAGACAAAGATTTCTTAAGTTTTCTTAATTTTCAAAGTTTCAGCGAGTTTTTATTTTTTAATGGACACCCTACCTATACATGATCTGATGTAATATTTGGTCTCATAGACCAGTGGTCTCCCACAGACGTTAATGTCATCTATGTGTCCAACTTGATTAATTGCTTGTTGGGAACACTATTTTGCCATTCCAGATTTGCTTGTCATAATGATATGAGCTCTGCATCTTCCCAAGCACCATAATAAGCCCCCCCCCCAAAACCCTATACATGATCTGATGTTGGTCTCAGACCAGTGGTCTCCCACAGACGTTAATGTCATCTATCTGTCCAACCTGATTAATTGCTTGTTGGGAACACTATTTTGCCATTCAGATTTGCTTGTTGAAGAATCCCTATGACGGAAAAGTGAATTGAAGGAATAGAGAAAGACACGGAGGGAGGCGTCTACGCATGCAAAAAAAGAAGTGACTAAAACCCTACATGACCATGACCTTTATAGATAGGCCATGTCATCACCACATGTGGCAGGGTGATATGCTGAGTCATCATAATAAGGTGACCTAGCCATATAGCATGTGGCTAACATCCCCCTTGATGACCAACATAGCAGAAACAACCAAAAAGAAACTGGAAAAAAAATCCTCATGATTACTTTCCCCCCTGAGGAGTAGCTGCAGGTACAACATGCAAGAAGTCCTTCATAGCATTTAAGTGTCGTCCTGAAAGAGCTTTTGTAAAGCCATCGGCTTTCTGGTCTGTTGTGGTGCAGTGTGAGATATTGAGCTGCCCATTTTGTAACTGTTCTCTAAGAAAGCACAGTTTGATATCCATATGCTTTGTTTGGAGATGCATTTGATAGTCTTTGGCGTGATGAATAGCCCCAATATTATCACAGTAAATAGTGGCAGGAATTGTGAGTATTCCCAGATCTTCGAAAAGATGGATCAGCCATAGCATTTCCTGAACTGTAAGCGTGAGAGCTTTGAGTTCTGCTTCAGTGGTGCTGATACTATTGGTGTCTTGCTTTTGTGACTTCCAGCTGATTGGATTTCCTCCAAAAAAGGAGACATACCCTACATTTTCTATAGTCAATGTCAGTGGAAGCCATATCTGAATCAGAATATAAAGTGAGTTTGGGATTCAGTACTCTTGTGTATTTGAGTCCATGTGTAGCAGTCCCTTTTAGATAGCGAAGAATACGATTTGCTGCTTTCCAATGAGCTTCTTTAGGATGTGCCATGAACCGAGATAGGACTCCGACTGCATATACAATGTCGAGACGAGTGGTAGATAAGTATAGCAAGGCACCAACAAGCTGCCTATACAATGTACCATCGACATCTTCATCCTTAGTTTGCAATGTGAGCTGTTGACCTGGCTCAAAAGGATTTGGAGAAGCTGTACAATCTGTCATATGATATTTGACAAGAATTTCTGCTATGTACTTTTGTTGGGACAGAAAAATACCCTCAGATGTCTCCCAGATTTCTATGCCAAGACAGTAATGCATGAGCCCTAAATCAGTGACCTCAAAACTGGAGGTAAGAGTGGTTTTTGTCGATTGAACGAGATCCGCTGCATCCCCTGTCATGATGGTGTCATCCACATACAGCAAAATAATGGATAGCAAGTCATGGTGAAACTTATAGTATAAGCTAGGATCCACCCTGGATCTTTGGTATTGCCTGTCAATGAGAAAGGCATTTATTTTCATGTTCCAACAGCGTGGTGCCTGTTTCAGACCATAAATGCTTTTTTTAAGCTTGCACACATAGTTGGGATGCTGCTTATCAATAAATCCAGGGGGCTGATCCATGTAAAGTTCCTCTGCTAAGTCTCCATTAAGAAATGCAGATTTGAAGTCCATTTGGTAGACTGGCCAGCTTTTGTGAGATGCTATTAAAAGGACTGCTCTCATTGTGTCCAATCGGACAACGGGAGCAAATACTTCGTTATAATCCAAGCCTTCTTCTTGAGTGTAGCCTTTGGCTACCAATCTTGCTTTATGCTTTAATATGGTTCCATCAGAATGGTACTTTGTGCGAAACACCCATTTGGTCCCTATGATATTATGATCTGCTGGTTTAGGAACGAGTTCCCAAGTGCCCTGTTTGTGAAGCATGGAAAGTTCTTCATGCATGGCTGTTTGCCAGTGATCATACTTTGCAGCTTGAGCATATGTTGTTGGATCAGAATCAAGCAACACTTTCGCCATCAAGGCATAATTGCATTGGTCCAATGCAAACCGTACAGATCTGCTTGGCGCAGGATGAGCAACGTTGTCTGGAGTGTGGGTAGCAGATGGTGGAGATGGAAGAGGTTCAGCATATTCCAATGGCTCGAAAGCATGATAAGGGCTGCGGATCCCAGTGGGAGACGCAGGATGAAGATCAATAGGACTGTTTGATGGCATAGGCACCATGACCGTTTGGCCAGCAGGAGCCACTGGTGGAAAGAAGTGTGCTGAACATGAGGTTTCACCATACTGTTCATTGTCAAGCAAGTTGCATATACCTTATCATAGTCTGTTTGACCATACTGATAGAAGTCAGCAGAATATACGGCGTCTTGTGTCTTCTATGAATACCATGCTCCGATAAGCAAATAGTTTCTGTGAAACAGGGTCATAGCATCGCCATGCTTTCATATTCGTGGTGTACCCTATAAAAATGCATTTGAGAGATCTGTCACTGAGCTTGCCATGTTTTTGCAAAATTTCTCTAAGATAGGTAGCATATCCTAGGCATCCAAACACTTTGAAGTGTGAGACATCAGGCTTTTGTCCTTACAAAGCCTCAAATGGAGTTTGAAGTTGCAATGATTTAGTGGGAAGTGGGAGCCCTATTGGAAAGTAAACTGCAGTAACAGCAGCCTCTGCCCAAAACTTTGGTGGCAACTGTTTGTACTTTAGCATACTCCGTGTGCGATCCAGAATGGATCTGTTTTTGCGTTCTGCTACGCCATTTTGAGAATGAGCATATGGCACTATTAATTCCCTGTGGACGCCTTTGGCTCTTAGAAACTCATCAAACTCATGTGAGAGATATTTTTTGGCATTATCAGACTGTAATGCCTTAATAGTTGTTGAAAATTGATTCTCAACTAGTGTACTGCTGCCGCCTAGGGATTCAATTGGCAAGTAACAGATGTTGGTATGTATCAATGGGAGTGGTTTGTCTGCTCGATATTGTGCATAATCAGGATATGGAGCTTGGATTTTTTTGCCGAGCCTGCATGCAGCACAATGAATATCCTGATCTTTGAGAACTGGTAGACCTTTCACTATTTGATATTTTGATGCACAAACGATAGCATATAGACCTGCATGTCCATACCTTGCATGCCATAGGGTCTCTGGAGTGGTTTGAACTGCTGCTGTACAAAATATTGCTGTGCTGTTTGCGACAGATTTGTTTTGAAGAACATAGAGACCATCACTGTTGAGAACTCCATGAGCAACAGGTCCGAGCTGTTGAAGATCAACATATGCTAGAGGATTCTTGTGCATGATATGCACTAGACCTCCTGTAAAGAGTACTGACAGCCCTAGTTTCTTATCAAATTCACTCACACTAAGGAAGTTAAAGAGAAGGCCAGGAACAAGGATAACATCTTCAATCCTTAGAGTAAGACAGTTTTCTGTTTCAATTTCAACAGCACCTTTGGCTGCTGAATTTTTCATGTGTCCATCTGCCATCCTTATAAGAGTCTTGTCATAAGACTTGAGATTTTGGAGAAGTTTGGAATTACGTGCAAGATGTTTAGTAGCCCTAGAGTCAATGAGCCATACGTCATCTGCTTCCAGATTTTCTGTAACCAGATTGAGAAGTTGTTTCTCCAAAACATCAATATCTGTATGAGATACATGAGCGTTGTTTCCTTTGGCTTCTTTGGCAGGAGACTGTGCCTCTGCTGGTGCATGAGGAGATGGCTGATTCTTGCAGTGTTGAGCAAATTCTCGCTTTAATTCTCGCTTCATATGACCTTGATACCACAATACCTGCATGAGAGAGGGTCTTTGTGAGAGCTAGAATCAACTTGTGAAGAAGACTTGTTGACAAAACTTTGTGAAGATTTATCATGCGGAGCAGAGGAAACGGAGGAGGTAGAAGAATACTTAGCTTTAGAATAGTGTGCTGCTTCTTCTTGTATCAATTTCTTCTGTTCAATTTCAGCATCCAATAGTTGCTGCTGGAGTTGATGGAAAGAGACTTGAATTTTTTATTGCAGCTGATAGAAATTCTTGATATGCTGATAGTCTTTTGATAAGCCATTCAATGCATATAGGATGAGTTTGGTCTGATCAAGAGTACCACCGGCTCCATGATATTTGTCTTGAAGATCCTTCAACTTTTGAATATAATCTCTCATATTAATCTTGCAGCCTGATTATTCTTGTTGCCTTGAAGAGAAAGCTGCTTTCCATCACTTTGATTAACACATATATTATGAAAAATAGTGTAGGCTGCTCTAAAAGTGGTCTGATCCCTGATGTCACGCATGAAATCAGTGCAGACACATGCTCTCAAATGATTGAGAGCAAGGAAATCTTTTTTTATTTCAGCAGGAGTAAGTGGATTCCAAGATTTATCCAACACTTCACCCAAATCCTTCAAATTAAGGTGAGTTTGAAGGGCATCTCTCCATGTAAAATAATTGTCAGCATCAAGGACTAGATGCTGGAATATTTCAGGGTTCATTACTGGCTGCCATTGTGATTGCTCAAAACAAATTCGTGCTGGAAATAACTGTATGCCTGAATCTGAACCAGTACACCAAGAGGACGACTCCCAAGCACTCAGATCTGGAAGAAATTTCTTTAGAATATGGGGTGGTGCAATAGTAAAAAACTCAGATCTGTCAATGCTGCCTCAAAGATGGGCTGCTGTAGAAAGAAATGAAAACACCTGATAATTCCTGCTCAGAGTTTGCAATCCCTGCAAATTCTTATGATTCTTGCAAAACTAGCAAGAATCGCCTGTGAAATTTTCTGATGCAAAAAGCTTCAGCAAAGTCCGCTCAAGGTGACGGAATCCTCTCTCCTCTCTCTCCTCTCTCCAGTTAATCAATCGGGAAAGAAATTGGAGAGATCCGGTGCTCACTCCTTCCTCCAAGCCAGCTCTGATACCATGAAGAATCTCTATGACTGAAAAGTGAATTGAAGGAATAGAGAAAGAAACGGAGGGAGGCGTCTACGCATGCAAAAGAAGTGACTAAAACCCTACATGACCATGGCCTTTATAGATAAGGCCATGTCATCACCACATGTGGCAAGGTGGCGTCTACGCATGCAAAAGAAGTGACTAATGGCCTTTATAGATAAGGCCATGTCATCACCACATGTGGCAAGGTGATATGCTGAGTCATCATAATAAGGTGACCTAGCCATATAGCATGTGGCAAACACTTGTCATAATGATATGAGCTCTGTGTCTTCCCAAGCACCATAATAACCCCCAAAAAAAAAAAAAAAACACCCCGATTAATGCTTGTTCTGGCAGTTATTTTTTTGTTCCATGGTATGAGCCTCGCTCCTGAATTGCATCACATATTTACAAAGGATTTAAAAATTGACTCTAAAGGCTGTATAGATATTTTATCACTGGAGGAAAATATACTAAATGTATGTTTTGTAGGTATTTGACATTGGTCCAGTACCTCGGCAAGCAGGAAAGCGTGAATTTTGGGATCAGGTAGCCTATATTGCTATGCTATTGGAATGTACGATCTGTTGCTATGCACCTATCTACGTTTTTGAAAATATGTATTTGATAAGTTGATTGAGGCAAAATTTAAGTTCCATACTAGATTGGACAACTTTGGAAGTATTGGGAAGAAAGAAAGGAATGGTTTACTAAACGACTACTGGGGACCTTAGGGCCAGTTCTTATCATCTCGGAGATGCTCCCTTCTAGTTTTGAAAGAAAAGGAAACCACGATAGAAAAGTCCTCCATCAAGTAATGGTCTCTATTTTAGTTAAGTAAACGCAAATAAACAGAGGGGAGAGACAAGCAAACGTGAGAATGTGACCACTAAAAGCATTCGTTAAATGTTTACATCAAGATTTACCACAACTTTAACAAAGAACTCACAGTTCATGGCCGACGGGAACTCCAGCCCCTAATATTTGTAAGCAGACACCACTTCAACATTTTGGCCACGATAAGTGAGGGCTGGCCTACTCATTTTGTTCATTTCTTTTGTGCTTGCTTGGAACCTGATCGACCAATTAAGTTTCCACCCATCAGAGGCGACCTGGTTTGGGGTTCTAACAAGCTATTTCACTTGTCAAACTGGCAAGTAAATATTGCAACCACTGCAGATCAGGGTGTTCTAGAGCTTTGTTCTTGAAGGATTTTGGGAAAGTTGCAGAAGAGAAAACTGATTCTCTCTGGAGATTTAGTTAGCATGGTCAGTTTTAACCTATCTTGATTGAGGAATCAAAGTTTTTTTTGTTCTGCACTAGTTTTTCATGTTTCTTGGTTAAGACATTCTTCAAAATCTGACACAGATTTTTTATACATTTTGTCTTGATTTCTGCAGATTGCCTAAATCTTAGAGATCTGCATAGTTTGTTTTTTGTATCAAATTAATCTTTGTTGTAAAATCACGAGTTTAATCTCCTGGAAATCGAGGGCATCCTTTAGTTCCTTATGCACACTCCCAGTATGGGGTAGCTGAAAGGAGGAATAGGTCTCCAAGAAGTTTATAAGATCTATGTTGTTTGATAAACATTTGAGTCCAGGGTAGCTGAAAGGAGGAATAGGTCTTTAAGAACTTGATCTATGATGTTTTACAAACATTTGAGTCCAGCCTTTTGGGGAGGAGCTTTGCAAAAAGCAGCTTATGTTTGGCAACAGAGCACCAACTGTGGCTTTAAGTATCATGACTCCCTTTGAAGCTAGATGTGCAAGATTGTAAGGCGTTTGGTTCTTTGGTTTATGCAGCTATTCCTTTGAACCAATTAAGAATAAAGGCAAACCTTCAGAAAGGTTTATTAAATGTACCTTTGTAGGCTATACAACAAGCCACAAGGTTGGAAAATATATGATCCAAAGACAGGTCAATTGTTTGTGTCAAGGAGTGCTAAATTTGAAAAAATGAAGAGTAAAAGGATGATTATGGCTCTGATCATGCACAATTTGGGCAGGATCTTGTTAGGCATCTTTTCCAACATACCTGGTCCTTAGTTTGCAGGCAGAACATCCAGGCAAAACGTGTACAATTATCAATAAGGACTGAAAACTATATTGCTCCTCCTAAATAAGAAGTATACATATAACATGGTCTGAATGAAGTAATTGTAGAGGATATTCAACCCTATGAGATGCATGGTGTGGATATGGCTCCTGTTTGCCCTTGTGACGGGCCTCACGTTCCAAAGTATGAAACTTCAAATCAGGTAATGCTTGTACCATTCGCAGCCTAGATAGTTCCTTTAAGACTCGATCTCCGCATGATAGAGGTGTTCATTAGGCAACTCTGCTGCAACAAATGTAGACTCATGAGACATTCCTCTTTAACTTGCATCCACAGTATAAGCCTGTTGGATCAGTTGTTCGTTAGTCACAAGCTAAGGGAGCTATACATTTCAAATATTTAACAAGGGAATCTACATCCCAATGTGAGTCATCTCCCCAGATATCAATCTCAATCTTCTCTCATTTTCTACATGTAAATAAATACAAAAGCATGTCAACTTTGGAATGGACTGAGAAGAGTTCACTTGATTTTCTTACACCATAGCAGCCAGTTGAAGGCTCTTGCCCATTGCCAATAGCCATCAAAACAGAATGGTCTTCCTTAGAGTTAGAAAGATACTTAGAAGTCCTCCTAAAATGCACCAGAATCCATCATATAGGGGGGAGGAGATGCAACCTTCTGATTAAATCCATCATATCATGGGGAGATACAATCTTCTAATCTGTTAGCAGCAGCATAGGCAAGATATTCATTAGTAAACATGGAAGATAAAGCTGCCACACTAGAAATTGCACAACCTTCTAGTCTGAAAGTAAAGCTGCCAGGCTAGAACTCTGTAACAACAAACTTTTGAGATCTGGCCATTTTGAAATCTGGAGTGACCTTTCTGCCAACAGTGCCAACAATGCCGTTGCTTCCCTTTGTTCTACTAAGCCAGCCAAATTAAGTCGAGCAAGCTGGATCTCTGCTTTTTGCAACTTTCTGTTACATTCTAACTCTTCTTGAGCCAAGACATTGTGAACTTCATGAAATGTCCATTTGCAAGTAGATCTCAAGAACTTTACTCCCTGTAATGTAATTTGTACCATCCAGCGTAGAATTGGTACAAAGTTTTAACACCTATCATGATCAATTTGACGAAACACTTCTCCAAGCAACACTCAAAATCACACTCAACATCCTCCAAGGACCGCTTCAAGTAAGCTTGAAGTACTTAAAAGTATCCATGCCACATGATAACTTAACTTACAAAGTTGCTGCATACCAAAATTTCAAACTCATGGCAATTCCAATGTCTGTTTCCCTGTTCCATAATGATAATATTTCTGTAATGCAGAGTCATATAGTTGCGTTATTTGCTGCAGACGCTGATGTGGCTCAATCAATAGCATTTGCAGCAGATTCCATAGGGTTAATAGAAGTACCACCGTTTCAGCTGGAGGAGATTGAGGATGCTAACTGGGTCCAGCAAATCCGGGTGTGTTCCAGGAGGAATAATTGCATTCTCTTTGTATCTCAAATTAATTTGTTATAGGTTTGATGTTGCAGGACATCTTCAAGCCCTCAAAAGTTGCGGACGGACTTTGGATTGTCCCAAAGTGGAGTGCACCTCCTGTATGTAACTCTACCTCTGGCACTTCATTGGACAAGCTTTTAGAAGCTTAGAGCTAGTGACAAACAGTTTGTGCACCCCTACATTTACGTCCTGCTAAAGTTACACCCTTTGTAATCTGTAATTCTCAAGCTGAATGTAATGCACCTAAATCTTTCCAGCTTAGGAAGCAGGGCCCTAAGCACAAATATGAGCTGAAAAAGACAAAGGTTACAGCTTAATTTTGTCTTCAACATGTTGATATCAGGCTATGTCCCAACTTAATGTTGTCTTCAACATGTTGATATCAAACTATGTCCCAAAGTTCTCTAAAGCGGACCCTTCATGTTGTCCACCACTAAGCTGAAACATGTGGGGATGCCAAGCTATGTCCTAAAGTTCTGTAAAGTGGACCACCCTGCCAAAGTCTTGGTAAAGATATCAGTCAATTGATCTCTGTGTTTCAATGTTTTGTTGTTTGCATGAAACACAAGAGTTTTAGCAGAGCACAATAAAGTGTAATATTGCTGGTGTCACTGCTGTTTTTTGCAAAGAAATTGGCTAACCAAATTGATTCAGCTGCATCAATCACTCAGCCGTAGTGGTAGAAAGAGAGACTGAAGGTTTATGCTTGCTTAGACATGAAGTGATGTTCCCTCCAAGGCCAATAAACATAAACCTGTTGTGCTGCGCCGTGTGTCAAGGCGACTAACATGCAACAACATAACCATGTATCCCAGCATAGTTCATTTTAAACAATCTAGTACTTTCTTCGCCTCTTTCCAATGGAACTGTTTTGAGCAGGCCATAAAATGACTCAACATGCCCACTTGCAAAAGAAATCTCTGCTTTTATAATTCTGAGATAACTAACCCACCAATATGGGAAAGATACAAAGGCATCTACCTGGGCGATAGCCTCTTAGACCCTTAAATAGTAGATTACTAAAGACACCTATTCAAATTTCAATGAAAAATCCTAGGAAGATGTAACATTTTCCAGCTTATGCAAACTCTCTCTCAGAGGAGAATTAGCAGACAACATAGTATTAATCTTAAATCATCCATGTCCTCCATTTCACTTGAAAAGGGCCACATACCAGTTGGGCACATGGAAAGCATTCTATTGCCTCTTTAGAGAACAAATTTGCAATATATAAAATTTAAGAATTAGGAATGTGCATCTTTATTTCTTCATGGTCTTGCTTAAAACAGAAGGATCATCAGCCCAAAAACCCCAGGCCAGTAGAGACTTCTCTGTTAATGAGGAGTCTTAAGGAAATCTCATGTACTAAGGGAGTCACATTTCCAACTTTTAGGAAAGTAAAACAAGCAGCAAATTAATCTTTCCAAAGGGGGGACATTATAGAGAATGGGTTTAATGGCCGAGTTTTCCTTCCAAAACTTGGCTGATGCATTTCCCTGCAGATTCAAACATTTAATGTTCTCACTTTAGATCCTGATTGCTTGTCATTATTTTCATTTTTTTTACCAATGCAAAGCTAGGCAAGTCTCTTGTTTAGTTATGATCTTCAATTGTCTGTCCTTTTTCCTTGTTCAATTTCAAAGGATCCAAGTGCAATAAACATTATTCTCGATCCGGGTCTCGCATTTGGTACTGGAGAGCACGCAACAACTAAGTTGTGCCTTAATTGGTTATATGGCACTATAAAAGGTGGAGAGCATGTTTTGGACTATGGTACTGGGTCAGGCATTCTTGCAATTACTGCTCTGAAGGTAATCGATTATCTGCCTCAGTAATAGAATCTTATTAATTTTTCTGAGATGTGTGCTGATTCAGATGGGTGCTAAAAGAGCAGTGGGTCTTGATATTGATGCCGTAGCAGTTTCTTCCTCAAGTTACAATGCAACTTTAAACAATTTGGACATGGAAACTCTAACAACTTATGTTGTTTCATCTGAAGATGATCCATTGCCTTTTAACCATGGAACATTTGATGTGGTAGTGGCCAACATCCTATTAAATCCTCTTCTGCAACTTTCAGAAAGGATAACAGGTTATGCGAAGCCTGGAGGACGGGTAGCCTTATCAGGCATCATAACTAAGCAGGTAGGGACATTTTTTGTGCATCTAGTTTAGAAACATTCTTGCTAAATCTGGTTCTTAAACTTTTGCAGGTCCAGCAGGTGGTGGACACTTATTTAAGCTTCCTAGAAAACATTGAGGTAGTTGAAGATGGTGGATGGGCTTGCATACATGGTAGGAAAAAACTGCAGTAAGATCTCAAGACGCGTTTATGGGAGAGAGCTTGTAACATCAAGAGTTTGCATTGATTTAAATGTTGCTCAGCGAAAATAGGGTGTTGAGCAAAGTGAAGTAGGGTGTCTTATTTGAGCTCTTAGAATGCACGTAATTAGCTCAAGAGAAGACGGAAAACAGAGAGAATCAAGTTGTTGGAGGATGTGATCATTGTGAGAAAATTTGTTTGCTAAGCTTTATTTATTAGGATAGTTAAGGGTCAGCCGTTGTATTGAGACTATATAATCATCTGAATATAAAATTGAAAAGGGGCCCTTCGGGAATTTTTGTTTCCTTGGTATAATATGATATTAGAGCGCTTTCTATGAGCCTAGCAAATCAGAGAACTAGATCCAAAGGGAGAGGTCACCATCACCAGAGGATACCATGGCTAGAGGAGTACCATGGCTGAAAAGAGGTCCTTTGAGATGCCGACTGCCTCTTATATCTAGTTCATAAAGGACGGGGGTTCTAGCAGAGAATGGCGAGTCTGCTCAGGAGCTAAGGTGGCTCCAGCTATGGAGAGAGATGATATAGGATTTAAGGAGGAGATGAGCAATGGGAGCAATCGAATTGGAGGGACAAAAATTGAATTATGAACGATGGTCAGATACCATGTGTTGAGGAAGCGGCCACTGTGAAAGAGGCATTGGACTATCTTCTCAATGCATACATGGGACTACCTTGAGGAAAGATCAATTCTTCCAGCATCAAATTTTCACTGCCAAGCCGAAGGAGCGCGAGGATGGTATAAGAACAACGAAACAATTGCAGGGCATGGGTAAACGATTACCCGAAGCGGCAATTGTGGGGGCATTAATGGTGCGATAACTGTCTTTTGGATTATTGGGGTTTTCTCATAAACTCTATTTGTGTAGGAAAAATGATTATACTTAGACAAAGACTCAAGTAAGAGGAGAAGTCCTATCAACAAATCTATAAATGGGCAATATGCCTCCTTATAAGTGCCATCACTGATCACTACAATCAATGCAAATATATTTGCTACTGCATGAGGGATGGTCTGCCAAGCCAAGGATCATTCGGGCATATACAATTATGCCAAGTCAAGAACATGTCCATGCATGTACTCCATCCTCACCTATAAAGCAAAGTGTGGACAAGTATTGAATCTGATTAGCGTAGTCCTAGGCCATAGGGATGGGATCCGAGCGGTTATAGCAGGAGCAAAGGAGGTGAATCTTGCAACCAGATCTAATAGGAAGAAGTTGTAAGAACGAGTGGGAAAAAGCCTGAGAAAGGTGTGAAAAGCATAGCTGCTTCTGCCTTGTACGAGGAAAGAGAAAGGGCAGAGATCAGAACATGCTTTAAGTGTAACAAGATGGGGCATATGGCAAGGAATTGCAATGAATTCAACCAAGTGAATCAGGCGAAGGGAAGATCAATGAAAAAGGATTCAGGGTGCAGAAAAGAAACTTTTTGGCAAGTCCAAGACTAATGCCATGGTTGTTCAAATTGACACTGAAAGTGATGAAGAGGGAGATTCAAGCGATGGGACCATGACTGTTGAACACAAGGATGGGCTACTGCAGTCTGGAATAAATAAGCAAGGCAGTAGACTTTTGTAAGGGATGGATCTTGGGGGAAGATCTGAAATCAGGGCTTGTGCAATCCTTGTCAGCATGAAGCTGCATGACCAGCAAAAGGGAGTTGTGCTGTGGGCTTAAGGACTTAAGAACGAGACAAGAAGAGATTTGTGTTTCCAGGAAAAGGGCTTCAGGTAAATGGACCAGGGGTAATCTAAATTAGGCTTGGGGAGGAAGATAGAAGATAAGCAATGTGTTGTATATTTCTGGGTTTTCCAGCAAATTTTCCTTAATATCCAAGATCGATTATGCGAATCTTGGGGATGGAAAGTGCTTCAAAGGGAACAAGCAAAGAGGTGGCTGCAGAGGTGGTTGCAGTTAGAAAAAGAGCAGGGAATTTTTATAGATTGACATGGGGAATTGGAGTGCAAGCATTTATGGTGGTTAGTTGTGGCATGAGACATTGGGCTACTCAAATTTTCGTTATAAGCTCGAGCTAGTTGAGGATATGCCAGAATTAAAGAGTGAGAGCTGATTAGGCCTTGTGCACATCAACTTGTGGGACTTGCTTGAGTGATGATAATTGATGAGCTAGAAAAACATGGAACTTGAGGATTTCACACAACGAAAATTATAAATTTGAATCCTAGTCATATTTTTGGCCATTGCTCTCTCATATAGATGAACCACAAGACATGTGCTTCCCCAATCTGGAAAGTAGGCTCGGCTGTTCCAGGGAAATAAGAAGGGCAATCTATAAAAATGCCCTTACATTTTATCTAAATTATGAAAATACCCCTGTATTTATAAATTATAGAAATGTCCCTTCTAAGAACAATGGCGGACGTTTTAGGCCCATGCGGAGCTTCTCGCCAAAATCATCCATTTCAAGCAACAATTTTACATTAGTTCAGCAACATTAATGATAACTACCTTCCAAATGATGCTTCAATGGTAGAAACCTTCTGGATGGTGCTTCAACGACAGAATCCATTTTGTTTTTCCATAATTTTTCTCCAAGATATTAAGGCTGCGGAAAATTACTAGGCTGTGGTTCAAAGTATCAAAATTCTTTATATCCCGAAGCTTTAGTTGTCAAAGTATCTCTCTATAAACTGCAACAAGGTCACTTCTTTTTGTAAGCAAATTTAGGAGAAGGGGTTCTCCAGACGGCCCACAAATGATTAATGTTTGCAGATGGGCATAAAAGATGGGATCCTTTGCGATAGAATTAGAGGGATCCAAGCTTTTTCTGATTATCTTGCTCCTCCGTCTTCCCTGGCTGGGTAAACTTAGTTTTGCAGCCTGATATATATCCCAGCGTTTGATTTGTAGATTGTGTGGTCTGGATGTATGCCAGGTTAGGTGGGGGGCTGTAAAACGAAGGTGTTCCCCTTGGCTTCCACGAATCCACTATGGCAAATGCTCCTTGCTTGCATTTAAGTCTGCATCAAGCATTCTTGATGTGCAAATCTGGCATTGTATTTATCCTATTCCAGTAACGAAGCTTGAATGATGATTTAGTAGCTTTTGCAAAGTCCCTTCATGAAATACAAATACCATCTATGCCTGTTGACCCTCAACCTAGCTTTAAGAGTCAAACACAAGAAGCCAACTTGAAATTATGCTCAAGTTGGGTTAGAACCTCCAGACCACTTAAGGTGATCAGTCTGTGCAAGAAACTTTCAGAGAAATAGCTTAAATATTAAGAGTTCATACCTTTTCTATTTCAAGAATATGGAGCTTTCACTCAAATTGATGTAGCAAGCAGGGATGGATTGATTTTTAAGGTCAAATGGTTTGGAATGATGTAGAAAAGTTGTAGGAATGCAATGGAGAAATCCTTGACTAAGTAAGAGTTGGAACCTGGAAGTTATATGAGTTCAAACTCGGGTCAAAAAATGGTCAATGGCAGTCAAAGTATAAAATAGTGATCATAAAAGTTCGAGTTGCCTGATTGTTTTTTAACAAAATTCTAAAGCAGAGGTATTAAATGGCCTTACATTGGTGCAGGAAGTCAGATTCAAATTTGAATCAACAAAAGTATTTTTGAGCGCAGATTTGCATAAACACAGTCAAGAACAATATCAGACAGAAAGGGCAGATTTGTAACTCGAGTTTGGATAGGTTATTTTTGGATTTTCTTTCACATACATGCACTAATATACGAGAAAATAGACTTGTCAAAATAGGATTTAGATCAATAGACTTGTCAAAATAGGATTTGGATCAATAGGTGTTTTTCTGGAAAATGTTTTGAGATGATAAATTGCAAGAATCATATCAGAGATTATTTTTCAACTTGATAGACAATTTTTATTGATAAAGGTGGTCATGCTGGTCATAATAGAGTTGTGCACAAGATAATAAATGGTATTTTCAATCAGATCTTTTGCAGATCAAATCGAGGAGTGCACAGTAGCTTCAAGAATCCTTCAGATCATGTTTCTCATGTATCAATGTCAGATTTGAGCGCGCCTCAGCCTTCAAGAAGTTTCTGTAACCATCTCCTTGATATATAGTTTAAAGTTTTCAAATTTTTGGCAGTTCAGGCCTTGATTTAAACATTAATGGGTTCCTTAAGAGCGGGAATACAAGAATAGAGTAGTCTCAGAGTTTAGGGAGCTGATTCCGGCGAGATTCGAGCAAGTTTCTAATTTTAGGGTTCTTCAACTGTATTTTTGCAAAATTGGCGCGATACAGTTTGGCGTATTTCTGAGAATGTAAACCTAGAATATGCTGTATTTTGGTATTTTTAGGACTTTTGGCTATGGTTTAGAATTCCTTCCGTAAAATGGCTAAGGATTTTCTAATGATTTGGACCATAGGAATTTTAAAATAGCTTAAAGAAAAGACATGGAATCTTTAGATCATCTTTCAGGGCATAGTATCTCTAGTATCAAAACATATGCTATGGAGACACGTGTAGGCATAAGAGCACATTTCAAAATACTATATGGAAAAGATATGCATTTCGAAATGGTATATGGAAAAGATTTGCAAGTTGAACGAAATAAGTAAGGATTAGGGTAAGGGTAGTTGCAAAAGTATGGTAAGAGTAAACATGAAATGGTGGCATATGAAAGAAAAAGGGAATGTGGAAGAATGATGCAAAATGAGCATGTGGGGGTAAAAGTGAGGTATAGTATAAGGGAGAAGATGGCTAGACAAAAATGCAAAGGTAAGCAAGGGAGGGTGGAATATGGATGTGAAACAAGGAAAAAAATGGCTAGGATTTAGAACCATATACCATGGAGTCTTCCAAACTTTGACTTCTAAACTTCAAATGAGTGTCTTCAAATCTTTGTAACCCAGAGTCTTCTAGAAGATGCCTCTGACCATATGTTTGACCACAAATATAGGACCTCTTATGAGTTTGACTTTGAAAGCCTTGAGTTGACCTTGAATGTAAGCCTTTTTTACCTTCATATCCATGTTGACTACTAAGCTCTTCCAAACTTTGACCTAGTCTTTTAAGGAAATTGATCTAACGTAGACCAAATAGTTAGCATGTTGTCCTTTGGGGGCAACATCTTGCCAAAACAAAAAAATAGCTGGTCCCCTCAACCATAAAATATGGAAATGAGTGTTCTGAGGGGGTCTTCAACTAGTACAAAGTTTTCCAAGTGAAAAGGTGATGAAGTAGATGTGATGAGATGGATGTGCATTGCATGTATGGGAGATGAGTGTCAATGTGATGGAAATGTGGTGCAAATGAGATGTGGATAATGAAATATGATGGAGGTGAAATGTATATGATAAGATGAGTGTGAAAGTGAGATGTGTGATGGATATGAAGTGGAAAATGTGGAGTATGAGTATGTAGATAAGATGAAACAAGGGTGCCAATGCCATGAACTCGCCAAAACAAGAAAAAATGTGTGCCTTTGACTTGATCGACTGAAAGTGCAACTCTGCTATGGTGGTAAAGCTAAAGCGCAGAGTGCTTTTGGGAAATGAATTCAAGGATGAGAGGCTGAAATGGTTGTCATGACTACTAGAGATAGATGAATAGCTGCACCTGTCATGGGAACACAGAAATATATTAAGAACAAATTCAACCTCCCTTTATGGACTGTATGGGTTGCTTTAGGTCCTGCAAGGATGCAGAATGAGGAAGCAAAGGCATTAATGGTGATGGCCAAAATCACACAGCAGATGAATATAAAAACTAGTGATCCTGCATATATGACACTTGGCAAAAACATTAGTAAACATTCTTGTTTTGAACTTGGTGGATGTGATCTCCTTAATAGTCTTACTTGCTACAAACATGAACTCATCAAAGCAGTTAACAAAAATCACAGATAATATAAACTATCTATCCTACCTCTAATCAGGATTTGCTTAACTTTCTAGGACATAAAGAGGGACAAGCATACATGCTGGTTCCAATACCTTTTCAAGTGCATAGTATTGATAGGATTTGACAGTGGCATACTTAAGACTACTTCCTTCAACCAATACGAGTTTGAGCCTGCAGAGTCCAGAACCATAAAAGGTCCTTCCCAAAGGTTCTCAAATTTGCTAATTGAGTCTTCCTTTGATTTGTTCCATTTCAAAACAAGTTCCCCGAATTAAAAGTCCCCCATCCTATGAGCAAACCTTGAAAGCGGTTAGATCTTTAGCTTTAGTCAATAAGTTAGCATTCTTAGCTTTCATTACGTGTTTATCCAAATGCGTGAGCATCAATCTCTCCATCCAATCTCTCCTGCAAAGCATATTCAAATGGTAAGCATAATTTATGAGCTAGCCTCAAAGATGGTAGTTCAAGCGCAATTGGTAACACGGCTTCTATGCTATAGACCAAGTTGAATGGAGTATGATTGGTGGTTGTCTTCATGGTAACTCAGTAAGCCCAAAGTGCATCAACCAGTTTTAGATGCCAATCCCTTTTGTTAAGCTTCAATTGTTTTTGCAAAATACCCTTAAAACTTTATTAGTAGCTTTAGCTTGTCCATTATCCTGAGGATTATATGAGGAGCTCTTAGTATGCTTAACCTTGAGGATATTCAACAAGTTAGTAATAACTTCACTTACAAAGGGTGTACCTCTATTAGAATGCAACTTAAATGGAATACCAAACCTGGCGCACACATGTTCATGTAGAAATCTTGTTGTAGTGATAGCATTTGCTTGTCTCAAAGGCATTGCTTCTAGCCATTTAGTAAAATAATCAGTGGCCACAATAATATAGTGGCCACAATAATATGTTGATGTGGTCTTGCAGAAGAGGGATTAATGGGACCTATATAGTCGAGTCCCTAGATTTGAAAGGGTCATGGAGAAACAATAGGATTCAATGCAACTGGAAGAAGAATCTTCTTTCCAAAGATTTGGCACCGATGACAGGTCTTTATGATATCATAACAATCTTTAAAAACTGTAGGCCAATAGTATCCTAACATGAGAATTTTTTTTGTTGTTGCAGATGCCCTTGTGCATTTCATTGATGATCATGGCAGCTTCTCCTTCACCAGCACATCTCAGCAAGACTCCATGCTGTTAATTTTGCATAGAACATCATCATCAATCAGTTTAAATTGCTTACATTTCTCTTTAAACCTTCTTTGCTGACTTGAAGTTAATCCTGATGGCATTTCCTTGTACTGCAGAAAGGCCCTAATGGGTTGCTGCCAATCTTGTTGGACCTGTTTCTCATTAATTGACATTGAGGTTGCATAAAGAACAGACTTTGGCAAGCAACTCCAAATGATTAGTAGCATAAGATCCTAAACATAAGCCATTCAAAAAGACCCTAAATTCCTTGGCAAATATGGATTTGGAAATAGTGTCCATGGCTCTTTGGAAGGTGGCTGGGGCATTCATCAAGCCAAATGGCATTTTCTTCATGGCATAAGTTCCCCAAGGAGTAATAAAAGAGGTTTTAGGCTGATCTTCTTCTCTGATGCTTATTTGATTGAATCCAGAGAATCCATCTGTAATCAATACAAATTCTCAAGGCACCATTTTTTTTTTTTTTTGAATGGTACTATGCAAGATACCCATTCGGATTAATTATTTCAATAATGACCCCTGCATCCAACATTTTGTGCAATTCATCCTTCATTAACCCCATTAATGAAGTGTTAATTCTTCTTAACTTTTGGAAGACAGGTTTACACCCTTCCTTTCTTTTATTTCGAATTGACATATCTCCTCTTTCATGCCAATGAGTTCTCGAGTAGATCCCTAGGCAAATATATCTCCTCTTTCTTCAAAAAAATTTGTAATCTCTTCTCTATCTTGGGTATCAAACAGATCTCCTGCAAACAAGGTTCTTTGCTTATCATTCTTGGTGATAAGGACCTCTTGAATTTGCTTCTGTTCTTCTGCACTTATAACCAGAATAAGACAGAGTTCTTTGAGTTCACATTCCTCCAGGTCTTCTTCTGAGATAGCACCCTCAGACAAATGAGACATCAAAGTCTCTCTGCACGGAGCATCAGCCTCCCAATTTTGCTCTCGGTCTCCTGCGCCTTATGTTCTAGTGCGCACACTTGGGCGCTCGCTCTTTCATCTTTCGATGGCTTCCTCGCGGTTTGTTTGGTGCGAGCCATGTTCAACATATACTTGATCGCCTCACTAGCACCCAAAAGCGGCTTGCAGGTCAGAGCTTGACGAAAACGACAAATGAAACCCTAATTTGAAATCTCAGGGAGGTCTATTTATAGAGTTGGAAACTTTTAGGGTTTCTTATGGGAAAAATCACGTTATCTAACGATTTAGATAGTAAGTCTTTGGCAGCATGATTCCCTTAAGATAATTTTTTCTTCCACCACTCTAGCATGTGCTAGGATGCAATCTGGGCGTTTTGGATGTGTCATGGGTGCACGGCTGGACTGGTCACCCTAATTGGTCCTTTAATTCATTTTTTTCCTCTTAAAGTTTTGATGAGTTTCTCCAGCTTAATTTTGCATTTTAAGCTCAGTTATGCTCCTAGAGTAAGTCTTATCTTAACAATTAAAGTTAATTTTTGGTCCACCCCTCTAGGCATGCGCCAGAAGGCGAATTCGAGCTTTATGGATGTGTCCCATACGCACGGTTGAAGTGGCCATATGAATTATGGTCTGAATTTCTAATTTTTATAAAATTCTATCTTACGATTACTACATATTCTTAGCTAGCTCCTTATTATATCATGGAAAAAAAAATTGTCCCATTATTTGACGCTCTTGTTTGGAAGTTTTGCTCCAAGACTATTTAAGACTGTTAGCACTACTAGGGAAATGGTCAATGCTCGATTTTGGTCAACTGAGATCATTGCTCTGATACTATTGTGACACCCCCTAGTCATAGTTCCTTCCTGTCAGCTAAGAGCGCCAACACGAGGTCGTCTATTTGACAGTCAGAATCTTGATGGTGAGCAAGAATCTGACGGGGTAGACATGTCATTCATCTCATCTCCCTAAGGATCGACCTAGTCCACATGGCATAAACATAAGCATTAGCATAAATAAAATATATAACTACCTCGAAGGTGGAGCAGCGGCGGCAAGTTCTATCGGGCTCGGACTCATGGGGATGGAATTTGGCATGGGTCTCAAAGTTCATTGCAAATAGAATTCATGATAATGGATTTAGCTGGCATAAGAACATGGTCGTTGGCTAGTCCACTCTATTCGTCTCTCATGTGCATACTTTGTAGATAAGCTGATAAGTCTTGGAGTTTGACCGTAGCCTGCTAGGGGCATAGTCAAAGGAGCTACTCCTGGGTTGCATCTCACTAGTCCCGATGAGGCAGGAGGAGATCACTCCCCTCCAGAAGATGTCATGCCAATCACAGTTGAACTAGAGAGCTACTGCTCGTATTCGACTTGAACCCCACTGAGGCGATGCATCATCAAGGAGGTGTTGAACCCATACCTTACCCACACTGCTGCCACATTTTGGCAGCATAGAAGAACTTAGCATATGCATTGTCTCATAGAGATAATGTTTGACCTCACTCACTTGTGCATGAGCAAGGCCTCTGTGGACATTATTCAAGCATTGACAACCTTTGGAATTCATCAAGCATGAAGATCCAAGCAAGGACTTTTGAATGAGCATCACATGGGCATTTTAAGGAAGGTTTGGTGCAAATGGAATACTCTTGAACACTTGAAGTCAAAGTTTGGAAGACCCCTCAAGTTATAATGGTACTTGGCTATTTCCATGTTTATTTGGCATGATTCATACTTGTCTAGGCCCTATTGTCATGACCTTATCCTCCACACATCCCATTTTCCATTCCTCATACGCCATTGGCTAAAATAGTTTTCCTAGTCACAATATCACACACTCCACCATTCATCAAGAAAATGCCAAAATTCCATCAAAATGGCCTTTTCCAAGGTCCTAAATCATACTCTCTCTCTCTCTCTAGAGATAAAGTTAGAGAGAGAATGGTGCACTAATGCCTAAGCAAGATAAAGTTAGAGAGGGAATGTTGCACTAATGCCTAAGCAAAATTTGTAAAGGCAAAAGTTTGCCTAAAGCATGATTTGAAGTCAAGGGGCTTGAAGTGCACTTGCCATTTTCTTGCACCATTGTCCACCTCACCATACAAAGATGTCACATCATCACATCTCGTCCATGTCACCACACACGTGTCATCTACCTCATTTTCATTTCATAATATTTTTTACTAGGAAAAATGTTCTTGCCACTTCACCTGCCACATCACCATAACAGTTGTGCCACGTCATCATGATAATGCCAAATCATCTCCTTTTTGCCACTCCATCAAATTTGGACCACATTGTTGACCAAAAGTCAAAGTGCTCAATTCCCAAAAATTGTTTTTTCATCTTGTAAAGCACAAAAAAATATGACATGTGGACTGAAATTTTGCAAAAAGACCCTGTTTTGACCCTAAAATCCATTTCTTGGATTCTGTGCCCATGGTAAAAAAAATAAATTTTTTTCCTATTTACCCCCCCCCCCCTTTCCGGCCTAGTCATTTCTTCCAGCCAATCTTTCCCCGCCACGTTGTACACCCCTGGTTTGTGGGGCGGCAACGAGCCGAATCCCACATGGCCATAGCACGTATAATTATAAGTCTACGTGGACCATTGTTTTTATGCCCAAGGCTTCCCATGTGATTTTGGCCTATGGGATATTGTTTCTTGTTTTCAAGAACCCTAAAAACAGTAAGATGCCAAGAAACCATTTTTTTGCCTGTTTTCTCGAATCAGTCATGGCCTCTTTGTCCTGATTTGCCTTCCTGTATGCCAAGAAAAGCATTTTCGAAGCTAAAAGACAGAAATTGATGATGGATCTGCCAAGAACAGATTGGAACAAGGGATTTTACAAAGAGGGAATTTGTATCAGAGCAAATTCGAAGGCCTTTGCGCGATAAGTGATCTGCATACTATTGATTGTTGTCGGATTCATGTTTTCAAGCATTCATATACCTTCCTTGCTTTCAAAATCCTCAGATTTGGGAGCGAAATGAAGAATTATTGACTGTATCAGAAATTTCAAGCATCGAAAATAATAGAGCTTGGGAAAATCTACAAAATCATGTATGATGTTCATTCAATACTAAATCCGAGCTTGGTAAGACTTATTCGTGCATTTTGCAATTATAAGGTATCTAACTAAAGCAGAATGTGTAATCCGTGGATGATCTGTTAAAATAAAGTCTCTAAAATATTAGTTTATAGAGTTAGAAGGATAGCATTTGATCCACTCAAGCATCATAAACATAGTGTGCAATATCTTCTTAGCCATCATATCTACCAATCGAAAGCAAAAGTAAGATCTCCCTTGCACAAAAGCCTTTAGAACAAGTCCAGCATATAGTCTAGCAACCTACAATTCAAAAGTATTTGAAAAGACAAAAAGAAACATTAGTAATTCAATTTGTATTATTCTAGTTAATTCATTCATCAAACCTACTTCTATAATTTTTCTAGTATTGTGGCTATCGAGATTGAAGATGCACTTCATCTAGAGGCATCTCGAGTTAGTATAAGTTGTCAAACTAAAAAAAAAAGATGCTAAACATTACATCTACTGGTACGCTTGCTTTTTGTGTTCTTGTTATTCTATCAGCAAGAAGAATCAAATTCTCAGGGCATGAACACCTTCTTATGTGGAAATTAGTTGATGCACACAGTATGCAGGTCTGTCAGAGTTAGTCAGAGGTGTTCAAAAAGGACTGCCAGAACTAAAGTTACAAAATTCTACTTCTTTTTTTTTCGATCATAAAAGTTCAAAGTGGTTTCCTTAGTATACTTGTTGATTCTCCTAAAACAAACTAGGCTGCATCATATCAAATTGTGAGAACAAGGAAAATATGCCCGAAACTCTATCTCGCAAAATTTTACTTCTTTGCCGAGGATATTAATTTTGACTTGGTCGGGAATGCAAATTTGAGTGAAAGCTTACGCATATGTTTTGCATCTCACTTTTGGCCATAGATTCTTTGAGTGCTAGAGCAACTTTTCGAATTGGAATCATGAGAAAACTAGAGTCCGTTTTGCAAATGGCATCAATTTTTCCGAGGCCTCTTTTTTCTAGTTTTAAAAGCGGTCTTAACTCAAAATTTGAGTTTTTTTTTTGCAATCTTCTTGATCCAGTGGTTACCTGAAGCAGCACTGGAGGTTCTAAGCCATTGAGGTTGGAGGTTTGCCAGAATACCTTCAACACACACTCGGTGGCAAGCAAGCTATTAGGCCTAGTCCACAATGTTCCTCGGTAGACTCCACACACTATAGGGATCGGTGGGCGGAACAAGTCTTCCTTGTTAGTTGGTCTAGCTCACGCCACCTATAGCTTTGGCGGGCTCTTATGCACAGTTGCATTAATCAATGAGGCTAATCTAGAATCTTCTAAGAAGGCTCTGCCCCAATACCAAGAGGTGCACATAGAGCAATACAATATCATCTAACTAGTAAAAGTGCCCAGCGTTCTTTGAAACTTAAGTTAAGGAACACAGTGTAAACAAAAACATGTTCACTCAAATTCCTTGTCATAAATCTCATATAATTAGGCAAATCCATAGAAATTATCATCGGTTGTCCGTATTCTAGTACTCCAAGTTTAAGTTGTGCTTAAGGGCTCTCAAAACCTTTGGGCTTGAGTAACAATAATAATAATAAATGCAAAAAAATATAGGAATGCAAAAATTGTTGTTATAGAAGGTGGAATTACTTCTAACTTGCCAAAGCTATCTTTCCAAAATTATAAGATTACATTGCTTCCATATTAGAGATTGTCGTTGCCAATTGAGAAGCATATCTTTTGTACCATTAACATTTTTAGTGCACGTAGTTTTACGAGGAACATTTGTTTAACTTCTAGAATTTTCGAGCATAATGCAAGTCAAATATTGCCTTTAACATGTATATCACAACCCGATAACATTTTGGTCCACTACACTAATTGTCCTAAAAACAACATTCAAAGATGGCGTTAGCCAAGTCTAGATGTAAGATAAACATGAAAAAAATAACACATAACACGTAACGATTGGAGCAACACTAAGTTTTGCCTATTTTTGCACTTCGGAAATTAAAAGAAATATAAGAGCGTTATTTTTTTTCAGATTTTAGCCTCTCTTTCAAGAGCTGATCTTTCTAACTTGTAATCCTTTTCTTCCCAACTTATAGTCTTTAAACTACAGTCATGGAAAATCGAGAATAAAATTTTTCCTATTTTTGAATAGGAATTGAAAATTGTAGGCCCCTTTTGGTTTGCCTTCTGTCATGCATTGGTCGATCTTGATCGTGTAGTGGATATATTCCCTTCGAGTCTTGGGAACCCAACCAAGCTATCTCATTAGCTACTTGCTTGAAATTGAATCTTGATGCATTATATTGGCATATACAAAGATTACGGTTATACTTGTTAAAAGACTTTGCACCATCGAAGATCACAAAATGTTGTAGTTGGTGACTTACCTTTTTAGAAAAGCAACATAATATCCTTCCGAATAGCGAGCTTCATTGGTGGAGACGAATCAAGTTGTCTCTTTAGTCCATAAAGTATCCACTACAAAAATTCATTTTGCAAAAGGCTTACAGCGTGTGAAATAATGTAGAGATTAAGAATGGCCGAATGCAAGTATGTGCCTTGAGTGAATGGAGAAAAGAAAACCACAACTTGCTTTGTCCTCATATACGCTTTTTCAGAATGCACCTTTGTATCATTTCCTAAATAGTGAACTTAGACTTGTCTCTACAATGCTCACGAAACCTGAAGGTTGTCTTTGAACATCGTTGTGCTTGTGTTGGAGGAGTTGAAATACCTGATGGTGATGGCAAGTCGCTCTGCTTAAATATTAATTGTTTGGCCTGGAAGCCTAGATTAGGCCGAAATTAGGCCAAAGATCTCTGAGTTACTTGCAGTTTCTTACGGTTTACGCACATCCGAATGCTACCCAAGTTACACATCCATTGTAACCACCTAACTTTCGATACATGCTTGGCAAGAGTTATAGCCGGATAAAAGTGTCCTTTTCAATCTAATCATCTTTGCTGACCCGGTACGGCGATGCCAACTAACATCATATCTTTGCTCTTCCGATATAGCTAACCGAGGGGGATCGGTAGCCAACGGAAGAAAGGCAGTGGAAGGGATCAAGCATGGCATCCTAGATGGTGCATAAAGACCTTATTCTTCTAATCATACATGTAAATTAGTGGAATATGGCTCTAGAAGGTCAGTTATTTGTTCATTGTAGATTTCCAAAACTGAACATTTACAAATATTAGATGTTCTTGTGTCTGCGCTTCTTATGGCACATAAATGGTGTAAATGGTGTGAGCCTCATTCTATTTCATTGTCAAGAGCAAAATGATTGGCAGTTGTTGATACATCTCTCACCTACTTTGTCCTTGAAAATAAATACTTGAAAACTTGTGGCGTCATCCCTTGTTTGTCGTTTTATCTAGGCCATCCATATTTCCAAGCATGGTGTGGATTTTTTCCACTACCAATCTGCAGAGCGGGATGGATCAATCAGTTGAACTCATGTAACTTTGTAGTTGATAATATAACAATAGATGCTCACCTGAACCATAAGCAAACATGCAACTATATATCCTGACATGCAATTTGGTAATATAACAATAGATGCTCACCTGAACCATAAGCAAACATGCAACTATATATCCTGACATGCAATTCTCCACCATTGCAAACCAGCCATATTTGTTAGGAACCCATAGCGTTCAAGAGAATAGTTTCAGCTTTATGAGAACCAAGACCTTACCAAAATGGAGCAGAAAAGTCCAAGGGTAATGCAAGCAACAAAACCATATGTCCTCTGTAAAAGAAGTCATCCATAAGTTGCTTTATCAAGTGCAAAATGCGGAAAATAATCACGATGTTAAGAGTAGAGCGGTATGCTTACGCTTTGGCTTTACGGTGATCCTAGCCATGTCAGGCTTTGAGGTCTTTCCTGCTTTATACATCTGATATAACCCTGTGATGATATTTCACAGTCCTAAGACTATAAGAATGGTCCCGAGATAGTTGAATAGCAGTTGTTGTTGGCTGTCAATTTTTTGGCTGTGGAATAACGTTCATGGACAATGGATTCGAAGCTTTCGAAATTAGCTCCAGATGACTTGGGATTTGTTCTTCGAGACTCTAGAAGGCCGATTTGGTGAAGCCCAGTCTTTGCGGGGTCAAAGCTGGACCATCTAAGCAAAGAGAACTCCGGTGAGACGGTCGGGATCTAGGTTTTGTTACGATTACGAGTTTGAAGCAGTTGGTGCATCCAGCTGCTAGTCTCAAACAGCCAAACCTGGACGGAATTGCACAACTCCGTTGAGCGTTTCATCGGGGTCATTTCATTACCTATCCGGCCCGTCAGAAAATTTAAGTTGAAAAATCCAAAATTTTAAGTGAAATCTGGGCCGTCGAAAGTTTTAGGGTTTTATGCACGACATACACTAAAACTTTATAATAAAGGATAAATCATACATTGTTATTAGGTTCCTTAGGTTCCTTTGTTAATGACTAAGGTTCTTAGGATATAGAGGTCTCTAGCTAAGAAAAAATGCAAATTCGACCCGAAGCCTGATGGAAGGCATGCATTGCCTATCAAACAGTCCACTCACCAGATCCTTGGCTCACTAAGTCCTTCGAAGGTATCCATGTTGTCGAAATCTGATGAGATGCTCAAGTTTTGAGGAGCTGTTTGCTTTTGGGAGACCAGAATGGGTCAAGTGCTTGGGCAATGCACGCTCTGGAGGATAAAATCCGAAAAGGACACTTTTAGGGTTCCTGCCTCTTTTAACCCCACGCTTTTAGCATTGGAATCTAAAAGGTCTCTAGGGCTCTTAGGGTATTGCCATGTGGCAAATTATATGCACATGTTTAGAGGACATGTGCAATATAACAAGTTCTAATGGTTGTACCCCATGGTACAGCCCCTTGCCAGGGTTGAGTACATATCGCCGTACTTGACATATACTAATGATGTGGCAGTATCCTTCCTAAATATATGATTACTAGAAAAAAAAAATGGAATTACTGAACTTTTTTGCATGACTTTTCTGGCATTAAATAACCTCAAATTAGAATGATATGTGTTTTTGGTGCACCTCTTGGTTGTCGTCGCCCCATTTTCCGGCTAAAGACCAGCGGGCTACAACATAAAAGGTACGGCAACGGCCCCCTTGCTCCATCTGCCTGCTCACCTAAGCGAACCCCATCGCCGGATAGAAGCTGCCAAGCATCCATTTGTATTTCCAGAGTTGAGGGTTAAAGATAGACACAACCCAACTGCTTTTCCATGTTCTACAGCAAGAAGGGGGTTCATGCTGTTTGTGGGCTTGGAAACTTCGTTTTACAAGCAAAAGGCATGGGTTGCTCGTCATTTGTTGGTGATTCGCCACTAATTGGGCCGTCCAGAGATGAGAAACGAAGGGACTTCCAGTTTTATTCAGTTTCAATTCCATACGGCTGTAGGAGAGCAAATCCTTACCTGTTTCGGCCCTGCTATCTAGATTTGCAGCCCCAATTGAAGAACCGAATAAAAGGGCAAAAACATATCAGAAATTCTTAGCTCTGCGCGTTGTGGAAGCTCTCTTACCATTTATGAAGAAAATCTTCTCATATATCCGAAGGTACAACAATTCACAGACGTTTTGGGGCCTCTTTTTGCTCCCAGATTCTTTCACGCATAATAGTGTGCTCAAAATCGACATTTGTTTACAACAAATAGATTGATATGGATTGGAAATCTCACAGTAAATTGAAGTGCGTAAATTGAAGTGCAGGTGATCTTTCCTCTATCATTTCAGGTAGTGCCCTCTAATTTAAGCCATGAATTAGACAACGAGCCAATTCTGATGACTCCAGCCTCCACTCTTTGATAGATTTACTTGCCAACATGGCAACGCCATGTGGCGGGTCTCCAGCACTGATAGTTGGCTCACAAGGCAAATTGGCAGAAGGCAATTCTGACCCAGCAGGAGCTCGCGCTGCCCATCTTCCTGTTTTTTTATATGTGACTGCTGCCACGATGGTGGTTGCCCCACTATTGGGGTGCTCGTCTATTTAACCTCAATGGTTCTTCAACCACTATTTCCAGTGGCGTAATGCATTGCCTTTTAATGCTTTAAAATTTAACATATCGTAATGACCAAATAGTTCAAATTATGCCATTATTGCCTTAAGATTATAAGGCGATCACCGGCTTGGAATCCAAGTAGCATGATATGGTGGGACTGCTCCTGTGCAATTGAAAACTATTTGCAAGCATCAAAAGTCCTTTTGTAAGTGGAACTTCAAGCTTAAAGAAGGGCGTGTATTAGGGCATATCAGATAATGGGAGGAGAAAAGTTTTAGTATCTGACGCGCTTCTATATGTCTGAGTCCTGCATTACAAAAACAAAAACAAAACCAGGATTTAGAGCTTCTATGTACTTCCAAAGCACACTATCCATATGATATGGAGGCCCATTGAAGATTTTTTTGTGTATAATTTACAGAAGTTTTTATTCTTGGTTGGCCCTAGACTAATTTTGTGACCTTTGAAATTTTTTAGAAGGTATTATCTCTGGCCTCATGTTAATTTTGTGGTGGTAACAGTGTATTCTGCCAAAACACATATGTCACCAATCTTATTGGTTTTTCCTTGCACTTTTCATTTGCCTCATCCATATCATATCTCTCATTTATACCATTTGCAGACATCATTGCAGAATCGCAAAACTTATTATTGAACAATCCACTTTTTTAAGTAGTTAACTATTGCAAGAAAACCAATATATTGTTTTTCCTAGGAAGCCCATAAAATGGCAATCAATATGTTGCACATTTGCAAACTATAAACGTGTGAAGTGATTGATCATTTAGTGGGTGGATATTTGGAGTAGAACCCAAACCCAAGGCAAACATAACTATAAAAACTCCTCAAATGTATCACCAAAGCATCAATGTTCACAACATATTCTATTGAAACGCTCACGTTCATGTTGTTATGGGTATTGTTTCACTAAGCCATAGTTCACCATTTATGTCCATGTATGCGTTTACATGATACATGTATGGGTGATGGCAATAGATGCAGTATATAAGGAAGATTATATAAACCATGAATAAGAGTTATGCTTTGCAATAGGTTAACACACCCTAAATAAATGAAAGATTAGGACCTTAGACATGAAAAAAGCCATATCCACTATATAAAATTGAAAGACTTAAACCTCTTAAATTGCATGCTTGCAATATTTGAAATATTGCTTCATCTTTAATAACTATCAATTGCGACATGTGCCAAAGTGGCTCCATCTCCAAATAGCTAAATTCTTAAATATATGAATTTATATCATATTCTATCTGGAAAGTCACATATAAGCTTTTTAATTTTGAAGCTTTGAGATTTTTCCAACAATTTGCAATAAACATCAAACATTTTGTCAACAATTTGCAAACTTCCAACACGCAACTGATTTCTAAGTGATTCAAAAGCAAAGCAGACCCCATCATTTCTTATCAATTTGATTCTACGACTTTTTTAGAACATCGATTGTGAGAAGCCCATCAATTCTATTAAAGCGAAAGCTTTTATAGAAAGGTTAACTTTTATTTCAAGCATGATTTATTTGTTGCAAGTATATTTTTTCTTTAGATCACAAAGATTTGTTGAAGATCATTTGCAATGCTTGTTAGTTTCAATTTCTTTTTGTCTCAATGATGCTTCTACATCTTCCAAAACATTTCTATTTTCTATATTGTCTTTCCCTCATAACAAGGTTCAACTTGGCCTTCAGAAGGAATTGAAATGGTTGTGAAAAGACCAGCTATATCGAACCATGTGGGTTGGAAGTATTAAAGTTACTTTCATTTTAGGATAGACAAAAAAGATTTGCTAGAAGGTGTTGAGATTATCTTTGGTACAAGTTTATGCATGCTTATTAGCGTGTGTTTAGTTTAGTGACAATTTTTTGAGGGTCTTCAAGAATAGAATAGAATCCATTAGATGTGCCTTTCAAGTAGCCCTCATAACGAATACTCTGAACATGAGCTCATAATGCAGGGGGCAAATGTTGGACCTGAGCATCTCAAACATAAATAGGATCATGATGCTGCTGTGTATCAAGATGTGTATCTCGAAAAACTCCAATAAGGCCCACTACCATCCAAGCTATGTGCTAGGAAAGGTATCTCTAGCAATGAATGTTGAGGATTAAATATCCTTGCAATACTAGGTCTATTATCCTCGTCCAACAGTGGCCCATAAGGACTAAGTAGTTTAGACAACAGACACCCACTAATGTCTTAGTGCCAGGTCGAGGCTGGGTTTTCAGGGATCATGCACTCTATTGTTATTCCTACTAGTGACAAGATGATCTCTAGGACATCCAAGAACGTAAAGGATTCATAAGGTGAAGAAAAAGCGAAGGAATTCATCGTTGTGGTAGATGCAAGGGCAAGAACTATAACTCACGGACGTGCAGGGCACCTATCTAATTATTGTAATTCAAGACTATTTTTGTGCGAGATTTTTGTGTGTTTTGGCCTACTAGAGCATTTGAATTGTGTTGTAATACTTAAGGGTATATTGTGAAATTTGCAACATTAAACTTGAAAAAACTCATTTTATGAGGCTCAAGGACATTTCAATTATTTTTTAGAACTTAAGAGCATTTTGTGAATTTTGAAACTTTTAAAATTTGAAAATAACGCACCTTACAGGCTATTCCGGGATTTTAAAGAAACTAAAGGGCATTTGAAGAATTGACATAAAACTTAAGGGTATTTGAATAATATTCAAAAGCACAAAATACGTCAATGTAATATCCTAGAAAACGCATAGGACCTTCTAAAAGTTTCAAGAATCTTTGCAAGGCTAGAAAATGCATTCATCATACAGCTTAGACTCTAAGCTTTCTCAAAAAATCCATAAACAGTCGATCAATCCAATGAGAGGTTGAATAGATTGAAAAGTGCTTTTTATTGAATCATTTTTGTTGAGATTTAGGGTTTACCGTGCTTTCCTTTACCTTGATGAGTAAAGAAAAAGACAGATCGAATCGAACAATCAGGAGCCAAGAATCTGCAGCTAAGAAAGAACATGAGATTGAATAATCGCCCGACTCTGAGTACTTGTAAAAAGTCTGCAACTAAGAAAGAAAATGAAAATTTTTTCCGAAGCCATGGGGAGGGGGTGTCCATTGGTTTAGCGCTTAAAAGCGATAAAATTATGTAGCATCAAAATAAACGGCTTTCATGCTATGGGGCTGCCGCACAACATGACCAACAAGATAAGATACAAGGTAAACTTTGTTTGCACACCAAGTTGGCAATGCCAACTCATCTTATAAAGTGCCAAAGTGGTGGGGATAGTGGTACTACAAAGGCTAAGGTGGCTGACCACATAGGCTACCAAGGTGGCCATTTAAAGGGGCACAACCACCGAGGAATTAGGCAAGGGCTGATCTTTTCCTAGATAATGAAGGCTAATCTTTCAAGCAAGTCATTAAGAGCTCAAGCGACCCGAGAAAATTGTTAAAGAGAACTATAATCTATCTTTGCTAGAAGCAAAATCTTAATGACCATGTGCTATTACGGTTTGTCTTTGCTAGAAGCAATATTTTATTGACCATGTGGCATCAAAAAACTAGCGCAATGCAATCCCATTCGGCCTCAAAGTCTTAAAGCACATTGATACATACCAACAATCATTCTCTTTACTAATCAATCAAAAATACAACATTTCATCTACAAAGTTCCTACTATTATACATCTCAACTAGAAAACCACAAAGTTCCTACTATTTTACATCTCAACCATAGCAAAAACAATCTGGTTGGCTAATCTGCACTTCGGTTGGTTCATGCACTTCAGAATGCAGATACAAATCTGACTGAAAATTGTATCCATAGCAACAACAGCCAAAGAATATGGCAGAGTTTTGATTTCCTTTCTGATGTGTTACTTCTAGGGCAGATACTAAGGTCCATTTACTTAGCAAATTAAATTTATCTATAAACAAGAGGAGTTCTATACTGCTTTTGTGGAAACCAACAGGTTAATCTTCTATCTCAAAATAACAGGCCAAGAGGCACAGCCTTATTATTTCAAGTCAAGAAGTTCAAATCAGTGCAACTAGCCTCATATTGTATCCATAATAATCCTTCCATATATGCACTCCTCCTAGTACAAATATCTGACCGGTACCCAAGATGGCTCACATGGAAAAAGAAAGAGCTATAGCCTTCTAATTGGAAAGAAGTTAAGGAAAGCCATCTAGAAGATTCTTTATTTCATAATAATCTTGCTCAATTCGTTAAATGTAGCCACTTAGGGGTTCCAAACTTTGCTCAAGGTATCTATCAACAGTACATGAGCAACCCAATTGTTGACCCTAACCCTGGCTTAAAGGTCAACCACAAGGAACCAATTCAAGTTTTCACTCAAATTGGGGTTAGAACCTCCAGATCACTTGAGGTGATCAGTCTATGCAAGGAAATCCCAAAAACAAGTTCAAAAAGTTCGAGTTCTATACCTTTCCCATTTCCAAAAAATAGTACCTTTGCCAAAACAAATGTGGTGTCGAGATGCAGATCGATTTTTTAAGTCAGATGCAATAGACTTGGTCAAAAAAGTGGTAGTTAACCAACAGTAAAACCTCTGACCAAGTCAGAGACTTAATCTGTGAGTTATTCGAGCTCAAAGTGGGGTCAAATTTTGGTCAATAGAGGTCAAATGTAGAAAACAGTGATCAGAAATTGAGATTTGGAGTTGCCAATCATCTTTTTGAGAAATTCCCAAGTAGATAGGTTGCAATGATGCTAGGGAAGAGGGGCAATCAATCAAATCTTCATTTGGATATGTAAAAGTATTTTTTGTGGCTAGATTTGGCAAAATCTGATCAAAAGCTGTCCAAACCAGAGCAATTTTTTTGAATTTGAGCTATACTTGGTATTTTTGAATGATTCCAACTCTTTTGGACTGCACAGGTTCTAAGGATAGATGGCAAGTGGTCCAAAGGAATAGAAAAACACACTAGAATTTTCTGTAGACTATTTTGTAGCAAGAATTGTAGAATAATATATCAGAGATGGATTTGACAACTTGGCAATCGATTTGAATTGATATGGAAGTAAATATATCATGATAACAGAGAATATAAGGATGCTTCATAGCTTTAAATCCTGGGAAAATAATCTTCTCAAGTCAATAAATAATTTTTGAAGGTAATGTCAATCAGATCTTGTGGATCCAATTGAGGAGAGCTCAAGAACTTCAAGGATCGTCCAGATCTTGCTCAGCAATGATCAATGTAGGATCTGAATACTTCTGGGCCTTCAAATTTTTCTCTGTCTTCGTTTCCCATGTATATAGATTTAGATTTTAACGGTTCCGGCATCTTAGAGCTTAAATTTAGGCTTGATTGGATGCTTAGGGGAATCTGAAGTAGGTAGTTTTACCCCGAGTCCAAGGCTTCCATTCGGCGTGATTGGCGGTTTTCAAATTTTGGGTTCTTCAGCGTATTTTTTCCAAATTTGCGATCACGGTGGCGTATTTTTGGGAGTATAAACCCGGGGAATATCTTTGTATTTAGCCATTTAGAAATGTTAGGCCATGGTTTCAAAGGGTGCCTTATAAAATAATTAGATAGATAGATCAATTGAGGAGATGGCAACCCTAATTTTTTGAGGAATATGCTAGGCTTAGATACCATGTATTGGGATATTCCATAGGTAGCATGAATATTTAAGGCACAATGATGGACAAAGCAAAGTGGTCATAAAATTCCGGGCTAGAAATGGGCTAGGGGTATTTATGAAGGTGTGATAAGAGTGGGAAAAGGGATATGAAATAAGGAGGCAAAAAGAATTAAGCAATCAAGGTGTGATTTGGCAAAAAAAAACAAGGGAAAATATAAGCATAAGGGGAATATGACTAGGGAAATGGGGGTAAGAATATGGATAAAAATGACTAGGAGGTGGAATCTAATGCCATGGGATCTTCCAAACTTTTAACTTCCAATCTTCAAAAATTGTCTTCCAAACTTCATAACCCGAATCTTCTAGAGCATATTCTTGACTAAACACTTTGACCTTAAATAAAGTACCTCATGTGAGTTTTGAACACGGAGCACTTGTTGTCTTGTAAAATGAACATCCTTTGACCTTCATATCAATGTTGACTACCAAGTCCTCTTTTGACTTAGCCTTCCTAACTTCAACAAATAAACCATTCAATTAGTATGTTGCCCTTTGGGGGCAACATCTAATAAAAAAGAGAAAATGGCTGGTCCCCTCGACCCTGAAGGGTCTTCAGCTTGGTACCAAGGTATCTAAGTGAAATTATGGTAAAAGAGAATGTAAAAGTGCAAGTGCTGATGGAATGGGGGTGAATATGGTGGTGTGAAAAAGTGAGTGAGTGAGAAGGAGGTGAGAATGAATGTAAACATGGTAAAGTAGTGATGGGAATGGAATGTATGAGGTTATGTAAATGTTTGAATCTAAGCCAAAACAAGAAAATGTGTGGCTTCTTGATCCTTAAAAATGCAACTCTGCTATGATGGTAAAATTTGAATTGCGAGTGCCTTCTTTTGGGAATGAGAACAAGAGTAAGGAGTTTAAATGGATAGCGGGACCACTTATGGCCGGATGAATAAAGATGGAGAAAAGGTGCACTGTCATGGAAACATACAAACAAGTTAAACTTGATTCTTGCACTCTGCTATGATGGTGAAGCTGAATTTCGCGAGTGCACATTTGGGAGATAAAAATAAAAAGAGCATGGCTGAATGGAGGCAACAACAGAGCAGGATGAATAAAGATGGATAAAGGGTGCTCACACCAAATGACACTTGGCGGTTAATAAAAATCCTTGTCACGAGGCTTTGTTTGATAGCTCATCCTTCATCTTTGGCTAATCTGCCAAACATAATCTTAATGAAGACATTAGTTCTAAATTTAAAGACAAAGTGAAATCAATCTATCTAACATCTAAATTTAATTCTAACTTGTTTAACTTCTAGAGCATAAAAGGGACAAAGCAAATGTCTTTGATCCATTACCTCTTGAGATGAATAGTGTTGATGGGATTTGGGGTGACAAACTGAAGTTAATTCCTTTGCCAATATGAATTGGTGCTGCGGGTTCCAACACTTCATTCATTGGGACCCTCCCAAAGATTCTCAAACTTCTTGTTTGAATCCTCCCTTGATTTATTCCATTTTGAGAACTAAGGGCATCCACTAATTTAACATGCCAATTTAAGATGGAATCCTTACGATTATCATCCACTTTTTTTACGCAAAATACCCTTCAAAACTTTGTTGGTAACTACCTTGACCATTACCTTGGGGATAGTAAGAGGAACTCTTGGTATGTTTGACTTTAAGAATGGTCAATAAATTAGTAATAACTTCATTCACAAAAGGAGTACCTCTATCAGAATGTAATTGTAAAGGAATACCAAACCGTGCACAAATGTACTCATGTAAGAACTTTCTTTGTTGTAAGGGCATTAGCACATCTCAAAGGAATTGCCTCTGCCCATTTGGTAAAAATAATCTGTAGCTACAATAATGTCTTTGATGTTGCCTGGGCTGCAAGGGGGTTAATAGGACCAATATAATCTAATCCCCAAATTTGGAAGGGTCACGGAGAAATTATGGGGTTTAGTGCATTTGGAATAAGGATCCTCTTGCCAAATATTTGGCACTTGTGGCAAGATTTTATAGCGATATAACAATCTTTAAATATTGTAGGCCAATAGTATCGACGACACGAGAATTTTTCTTGGCGATGTATCTCGACAAAATGGCCTCCACATATTCCTTCATGCATTTCTTTAATGATCAAGGCGACTTCTTCTTCATTGACACACCTCAATAATAGTCCATCCTGTTGACTTTACATAAAACATCATTAATCATTTTTGACTGCCTACACTTTTCTTTAAATCTCCTTTCTTTGGCTTGAGGTCAATCCACGAGGGCATCTCCTTGAATTGTAGAAAATTCTTTATAGATAGGGCTGCCAATCTTGTTGGCCTGCTCATCATCATTTGCACAATAAAATAAGCTAAGGCATCCACAAAATCAACAACTTCCACTACATCCTCATGGTCAAAGAAAATATAAGGTAAATAGAGACTGGGACTCTTTACTTGATGTAACTCTTTTATAGAAATATCAAAGGTTTGTAACTTGCATGCCCACCTTTGAATTTTTGGTTTAGAGGTAGCCTTACCAAATGACAAACTGTTTGGATTTTGCTTCATATAAACTTGAACCCGAACTCTTCAATAATAAATGACCTTGCTGTCAATGAGAAACATGAGAAGCGGCGGCACTCTTCTCCATTACGGTGTATTTTTCTTGAGTTGAACTCCATTGTTTCTTTGGCAAAAGCTATGGTGTGCTTGTCTGCTGAGAATAGCTAAGCCTATGGCCTTTTTAGTAATAGTAATGTAGACCTCAAATGGCTTGGCCAAAATCTGGTTTTAGGAGAGTTGCTTCACAAATGGATTTTATAAGCAACTCAAAGACTCTTGGCAATATGATGACCATGTGACAGGGAACATACTTACTCTCGATTTGGAAATCCTGCCTATTCTTGTCAACTTAGAAATAGGACTTATAATGTGAGCAAAATTAGGAATATACATCCTAAGAAAACTAGTCATGCCAATAAAACTTTTAACACCTTGGGTTTTTGGGGAACACCGGTTTTTGAGAGCTTCAACCTTTTCTTGTGCCACACATGTATACCATTGTTGGATACCTCGTGTCCCAAAAAGTTGTCCCTTGGATGCAAAAAAAATACATTTCTTTGGATTAAGGTTGACTCCAGATTCCCTACACAAAGAACATATTTTTGCCAACAATTCCAAATGATTAGTAGGGTGAGATCTAAACAAAGGTCATCCAAATAAACTCTGAATTCTTGAGGAGACATAGGCCTAAAATAACATCCATGGCTCTCTGGGAAGGTAGCGAGTGCATTCATTAGCCCAAAAGGCATTCTTTTCATTGCATAAGTTCCCCAAGGAGTAATAAAAGAGGTCTTGGGTTGATCTTCTTCTTTAATACTAATGCGATTGAATCACGAGAAGCCATCTAAAAATGAATACACCTCTTTACACCTTTCTGACATATAAGATTTCTTCTAAAAGGGCAAAGGGTAACAATCTTTGATGGTAGCTTTGTTGAGATCTCGATAGTCAATGCAAATTCTTAAAGCACCACTTTTCTTCTCCACGGGAACAATACAAGATACCCATTCGGATTAATAATTTCAATAATAACACACGCATCCAACATCTTATCCAATTCATCTTTAATTAGTCCCATTAGTGAAGCATTAATCCTTCTTAATTTTTGAAAAAGCAGGTTTACAACCTTCTTTAATCTTAATTTCAAATTGACATACATCGGGTTTTGATACACGATAGCTCACGAATAATCCCAAGCAAATACATCTTTCCTTTCTTCAAAAACACTTGTATGTTCTCTCTTGTTTTGATATTCAATCAAATCCCCAACAAACAAGGTTCGAGTCTTACCATTCTTAGTGATTACAATCTCTTGATCTCCTTTTTTTACGATGCATCAATGGTCAAAATAGGGGCCAGTGCTTTTACCTCATTGTCATCAAGATCATCTTCGAGGGATAGCTCCCTCGGTTAAGTGTGACATGAGAGTCTCCCTACACAAGGCATCGACTTCAAAATTACGTTCTCTGGGGATATGAGTGATTTCCCATGAAGCAAAGCTCGAGAACACTCCATTGCTTGATTCTTCAAAGAGCTCCATATCTGCATTTTTTTGTTTGATAGTCTCCACGAAACTTGTCTGCCAGTTAATTGTGAATCACCATAAATGTGAATATTGGCAATATTCATAGATTTAGCTTCACGGAGACCTGCAATCAAGGCTTTATATTACGCCACATTAGAAGTGACTTGAGGAAAGATCCTTCCTACTTTAGCTAAAAGTTTGTGAGAAAGAGTCTTTCAAAATAGCGGCCGAGATGATGCAACATTTAATTTTTAGAGATACCTCCATCAAACCATAAGAACCATGTTGGTCCTTGTATCTTTGGGAGGTGCACTTTCCATAATAAGAGGAACCATTTCATATTTTCTTGGTTTTGTATTTTTTATCTGTAAGATCCCAAAGGTTCTTCAATTAGCATTTCTTTAATAAAATGTACCTCTTCCTTGGAGTCATAGGAGCCCTCTTGGTTATAAATTGTAGCGGTCGAGAGCCATTGGAGATGGTACATCTCCCTTGAGACCAGGGGCACATCCACGGTGGCTAACCATCTCCTCCTCAAAAGTAAGTCATAAATGTCAGATTCATCTCCTATATCTTCAAAAGCCACCACAATAAAGTTAGCGGCTCTGGTTATGCCTTACGTTATTAAGGGCACTTTAGTCACCACACCAATAGGAGAAATCTTAGCATTATAAAAAGATTTTAATAACATAGAAGCCTTCTTATCCACTTCAAAACCACACTTCTTCATAATATGATATGGCATGATATTTAGAGGAGAACCCCCATCAAGTAACACATTAGAAAAGGTATACCCTCCTAAAGCGGTGAACATGTGAATGCTCGGGGTCTTCTTCATCTTTGTGCTAGAATAAGGTCGATTGGCATCGGTAAAATTCACACAAGCATTTTAATACCTCATTATTAGTTTGTTGAAGTACCCTTTTCACGTAACTAGGTGCAATCTTTAATAAAGTAAAGAGATCCACACTCACCTTGGAATTTTTAAAAGCAAAACATCAACCTCATCAAAGTCTTGATCTTTCTTACCATATTTTTTTTGAGGGGTGGAGCTATGATGAGCAGCAGTGATTCCATTCACGGTGTACGGGCACGGCGGTGGAATGCTTACTTGGTTCAGCATGTACTTGAGCTTCATTCATGCTTCTAGTTTGCACCACCATAACTTCTTGATTTAGGAACTTCGTAGCTTGAATAAACCTTATAGAGGTGCTTGGTTCGAAAAATCTCACGGGGGTTTAGACTACGGTCTTTTCTCTTTTTTCTGTTTAGCAAAATATTCATAACGACACACCTAGCATCGGTATGGCCAACCTCTTTACAAAAAGAACAAGCAGGGACATTCCTTTCCAAAATGGCCTTTTCTATTACATTTGGACACACTTGCCAATAGCATATTTCGGATGGGTGAGAATTCCTATTGCAATGAATACATTCGGGATAAGTTTTACACTCTCTTGCAGCCTTGAGTTCAACTAATTGTTTAGTTATTTACGCTAAGGCTTGATAACCTTGGATAAGTCGACTTGACCTCTGCAACTTGGGAATTGGCTTCTTCCTCTTTGGATTTCTTTTTTTTTTTTTGTATGGCATAAAGCTGGAATAGAAGGATGATGATCATAATGTGCATCATTAGCATCGGGGTAAAAGCGGGTCGGGGAGTATATGAGAAGCATAATGTTTATCGGGCAAAGTAGAGAGCATCACGGGTCGGATCGATGGTTTTGGCAAAGACTTTGTAAATGGAATCAAACCCTTGTGACTTGGATTTTGAGCAACTTTCTTTGGATATCTGGTCTTCTTTGCGGACCATTGATAAAAGCGATAACTAAAAGCGAGTTGGGATGGTAACTTGTGCTTTTGACACACCTGCTCATGAATGTACTAAATCTCTCCTTGTCTTGATTCACACTTTCTCCTGCATATATAGAAAAACCTTGCAGTTCATTAACCAAATCTTGTGGAGCGACTAACTTACCAAATCTATCGAAACTTCTTGACAAGTTCATCCCATGAAGTGGTACCCATTAACTTCTCATAAGTTAACCAAGCTCCGACTTCACTCTCATCTTTGAAACATTTTCAAATTAAAAGCTTGCATCCTTTCTTGAAACCATAATCCCACAGTAATAGTCTTCAAATATTCTCAAAAAAGTGGTTAGCACTCATCTTTGGAATCAAAAGGTAGGCAAAGGGAGCGGGGACATTCAACTCAAAGCGGTATGGCATGTTTTGAAGTAAGCTAGTTGAGAAACTTGAAGGCAATGGCCTTTCTGCAATGATCGATACATCAACATCTTCTAATGGATTACGATTACGCTGGAAATTTTTGCTTTGGGGCCATGAGTTACGAGATCGGGGAAGATCTCGGTAGAACCTCAAGATGTTGACCCTAAACACGGCTTAAAGGTCAACCACAAGGAACCAATTCAAGTTTTCACTCAAATTGGGGTTAGAACCTCCGGATCACTTGAGGTGATCGGTCTATCAAGGAAATCCCAAAACAAGTTCAAAAGTTCGAGTTCTATACCTTTCCCATTTCCAAAAAATAGTACCTTTGCCAAAACAAATGTGGTGTCGAGATGCGGTCGATTTTTTAAGTCGGATGCAATAGACTTGGTCAAAAAAGTGGTAGTTAACCAACGATAAAACCTCGACCAAGTCGGAGACTTAATCTGTGAGTTATTAGAGCTCAAAGTGGGGTCAAATTTTTGGTCAATAGAGGTCAAATGTAAAAAGCAGTGATCAGAAATTGAGATTTGGAGTTGCCAATCACCTTTTTGAGAAATTCCCAAGTAGATAGGTTGCAATGATGCTAGGGAAGAGGGCAATCAATCAAATCTTCATTTGGATATGTAAAAGTATTTTTTGTGGCTAGATTTGGCAAAATCTGAGTCAAAGCTGTCAAACCAGAGCAATTTTTTTTTGAATTTGAGCTATACTTGGTATTTTTGAATGATTCCAACTCCTTTGGATTACGGTTCTAAGGATAGATGGCAAGTGGTCCAAAGGAATAGAAAAACACACTAGAATTTTTACGTAGACTATTTTGTAGCAAGAATTGTAGAATAATATATCGAGGAGATGGATTTGACAACTTGGCAATCGATTTGAATTGATATGGAAGTAAATATATCATGATATAGCGAGAATATAAGGATGCTTCATAGCTTTAAATCACGGAAAATAATCTTCTCAAGTCAATAAATAATTTTTTGAAGGTAATGTCAATCGGATCTTGTGGATCCAATGAGGAGAGCTCAAGAACTTCAAGGATCATCGAGGATCTTGCTTTCGGCCAATAATCAATGTAGGATCTGAATATAGGGCCTTCAAATTTTTTCTCTGTCTTAGTTTCCCATGTATATAGATTTAGATTTTTACGGTTCAGGCATCTTAGAGCTTAAATTTAGGCTTGATTGGATGCTTAGGGGTGGGAATCTGAGAAGTAGGTAGTTTTCAAAGTCCAAGGCTTCCATTAAAGCGTGATTGACGGTTTTCAATTTTAGGGTTCTTCAGCGTATTTTTTCGAGAATTTGCGCGTCTGGTGGCCGTATTTTTGGGAGTATAAACCAGGGAATATCTTTGTATTTAGCCATTTAGAAATGTTAGGCCATGGTTTCAAAGGGTGCCTTATAAAATAATTAGATAGATAGATCAATTGAGGAGATGGCAACCCCTAATTTTTTGAGGAATATGCTAGGCTTAGATACCATGTATTGGGATATTCCATAGGTAGCATGAATATTTAAAAGGCACAATGGTGGACAAAGCAAAGTGGTCATAAAATTCGGGGCTAGAAATGGGCTAGGGGTATTTATGAAGGTGTGATAAAGAGTGGGAAAAGGGATATGAAATAAGGAGGCAAAAAAAATTAAGCAATCAAGGTGTGATTTGGCAAAAAAATGAACAAGGGAAAATATAAGCATAAAGGGAATATGACTAGGGAAATGGGGGTAAGAATATGGATAAAAAAATGACTAGGAGGTGGAATCTAATGCCATGGGATCTTCCAAACTTTTAACTTCCAATCTTCAAAATTGTCTTCCAAACTTCATAACCCCGGAATCTTCTAGAGCATATTCTTGACTAAACACTTTGACCTTAAATAAAGTACCTCATGTGAGTTTTGAACTGGAGCACTTGTTGTCTTGTAAAATGAACATCCTTTGACCTTCATATCAATGTTGACTACCAAGTCCTCTTTTGACTTAGCCTTCCTAACTTCAACAAATAAAGCATTCAATTAGTATGTTGCCCTTTGGGGGCAACACCAATAAACATGAGAAAGATCAAACCCACAGGAATATACATGCCAACTATATAGAGCCATGATAAAATGATCCTGGTAAACTCTCAAAATACAATGGGTACTGGCCTTTCTCGAAAGTGTGGATCTCTCACATCGACCTTACAAACTCATTTGCATGCATTCTAATTAAAACAGAATGACCATAAATAACTAGACCATCACATATATAGTAGACCATAGCATTACTATGGGCCAGATCTTTCCAGTTCCTAAAGATTAAAGATTAAATTTGTCAAGAACAAGAAATTGATCTCTATTGTTATGGAACACACCAATGAACCATACATTTTATATCCCTGAAACCTTATTTAAGGCTTCTCAATCAAGTCATGGTCTCCCCAATCATAATCCATCGAATTGCTACATAATCCCACAATCAAACTAAGTAGCAATGACAAAAAGATCTCTATTTGAAACAAACATACAATATGAGTTGCATGGATAACTTTCAGTTTGGCCCAAACTTTAGTTCACAAAACTAGAGCTAGCTCAAGATGCAATAACCAAGGTATGATAGTTCACCACCCGGCCAGGTCATTCGGTGCTAAATTGGCGAGGGTTATGGCAGGCGGACAATCGGGCTTTCCTTTGGTAGCTCCTCCTTGAGCTAGCAGTCCTCAATATAAGACACCAAGAGTTAGACTTTAGATAGTAATAGGCTATTGAATAAGAATAGCGAAGCTCTAGGAAAAAGTAATGGCTTTCTTAGAATCGGGTTCATGAAATCGAATGTGTAGAAGGTCTTCTTTGACCCCCATCACTCTTAGGCTATATCTCTCTTATTGGATGACTCCACGAAACTCCATTTCGGAAACTAGACTTCAGAGGCAGTTCAAAAAGTAAGAATCGCCTTCATCAGCTCTACAGTTCTTTGAGATGTGTGTAACGAAGTTCGGTCTATTTATAGGTCTCCTTGACTTTAGCCCCTTTTTAATTTGGCTAAACCTTTTTAGCATCATAAATATAGATCATAGATTGCCTTTATTGCCTTTCCTTGCCAATACTTTGCCAAACTTAGACACCCACACTAGTCCACCAAGACTAACATCAAAGACCACTCCCCAGAGCTACCATATTCATAACATTTATTGTGTAGATTTGCTTCAGTAATAGATTGGGCTATGTAAAGATTGTATGGCTCTAAAGCCCCTGGGGATATATGGAAATGTACGATAATATTTTCTTTAAAGATGGGATAATTTCATTTGAATTGGCCACAACTGTTTTGCCTATTGTTCAATGCTTGAATGAAGTAAGCAACTTAACTAATAATTTTTTTGAGACTGAGGAAGTTTTTATGCCTTTTTTTCAAGCTCTGCAAGTTTTTGTGATAATCATTTTGAAACTTACTAAGACAACGTTCGAAGACATTAGAGTGATGCATATCATGGTTCGACTTATCCTCAAAACTAGTTTTGCTAATAATTGAACAAGTAACGGGAGGAAGTGAAGAACCGTTCACTTGTTTCAGACAATGCATATTTAGGAGTGTATATTCAAAAGAACTGTATGAAAGGATCCGAACATCTCAGACTCCATGGTTTTACGAACTACAAATATATGCCTATCTTTGTCCCTGATCCCGCGCAACTCCTTACCGGTAGCGATGAGACTTGGAAGCCTAAAGTTTATTGACTATGGCGGAGCTTACATGGTCACTTCTTTGGAGCCTTGATAGAAACCCTTACAAATTTTCCTCAGGTTTTGAAACCTTCTATGAATGCGTGCAGGTGTTACTTAATAGCTTTTTGCATCGCAAAATAATACCCAGCGCCCTCGGTGGGGACCCTCCTAACCACGAAAAATATATGTCTGCAAATTTATGCTATAAGTGTACCTTTAGCGGACTTACTTTTGTTAAGAATCCACGGGTAAGAAAGAAAAAACTCATCCGGATGCCATGGCCATGAGTTTGTCAAAAACCTATAAAATACGTCGGATCTGCATTCAAAAAAGCCCACCATATTGAATCTTTCCAAAATAAACTAGTGCCCATGTGCCATTACCATGCTAGGGTTTGCAAATTTGGTAGCCATAGCTCTGCTGCACACAGAGAAAAAGGGAAAAAGTGCTCTCCACAACTATATTGTGGGAGAACGCTCAATGGTCTCCCTTTCTGGTGGGACCCACTCCCAGCTACCGTCAAAGAGATCTAATTAACGTACATTGTACGTTGGCCAAAATCATTCCATAAATTTATAAAATGATAGGGGTATGTATGTGGTGAATGTGGTAAAAATTCGTAAAATGTATGGGCATTTTGTAGTACATGGTGCAGTCGTCGTCCACGTCAGAAAGGGATCATAATTAGCATTCTCCAAGGTCATTCCATAAATTACAAAAAGTTAAGGGTATGTATGTGGTGAAATTAGTGAAAACATACGGGCATTGTATTTTTTCCCTACAATTATTAAATGGTAAAAGCTGTACAAATACTATTACCAAAATGCCCTTACAAATACTATTACCACACGTGCAACAATAGCTAGACGCCGCTTGGCCCAATCGTGGGGGTGATCTAGTGGTTATATAGCGATCATATGAACAATAATCCAAGATGTAGCTGAATTCTAGCTGATTCAGTGCTGAACAAAGGATTTTTCAGCTCATTTTGGAGTTTCAGCTGGCGCGACGTCGAGGGCACGCCACCGGGTCTTTGCTGATAAGATGGGGTCTTTGCTGTCAACGGTGACAAGGAAAGCCTCCATGTGAGTCGCCCATTAGACCTTTGGCCTGGATTATTCCGGTCACTTAAACTACAGCTCGGTGGGAGACGTACTAGTGTGTGAGACTAGATAGACGCCATCTGTGGGGATTGGGTGGGGAGACGGTAGTCAGCTGGGTGGGAGACGAGAAAGACGCCACTTGTGGAGATTTGGCTTCTAATAAGTAGGATCCAACCTAGCCTATCTATCATGCGAAAAGGGACGCCACTTGGTGGGAATCCTCCTATTAGAAGTAGGATCGAAGCTATCTATCGTGTGGAAATTACAGACTCCAGAACTTGCAGCAGATAAAAATACGAGCGACGCTAATGCAGCCACCGGAGGCCAGAGATCTTGATGCAACCAAATACGATGATGTGCCCTTAGCATCCGATAAATCCTCAAAACGAGTTCTTCTGTACGGAACTCTTGATATATGGATAAAGGAAGCAAAATGCCTTCCTAACATGGATCTCTTCAGCGAGAAGATTACGCAATGTTTCTCTATCCTCTCTGTCTGCAGAAAACCTTCCACTAAAAGCCAAGGAGAATATCAGACATCACTCCAGAAACAAAATTACCAGCGATCCATATGTTTCGCTCGAACTGGGAAGCGCAGTATTTATGAGGACAAGGGTAATCAGTAACAGGCAAGATCCAAAGTGGGACGAACGTTTCTGTGTGCATGTTGCACATTTTGTGTCTGAGGTTGTGCTACTAGTCAAAGATGACGATGTGTTTGGAGCACAGTTGATTGGAAAAGGTTAAACTCCTGCAGAAAAATTTCGTGCGGAGAGCCTCTAGACGGATGGTTTGACATACTTGGATCCGGAGGCAAGCCGTGTAATGCAGGTGCCCAGTTGAATCTGTGTATAAAATTCACTTCTGTAGAGCAGGATGGGCACTACACGGATGGCGTTGATGATAAAGGGGTTCCCGGCCATACCACTTTCCCTTGAGAAAAGGGCAATATCGTCCTTTATCAAGATGCTCATGTTCCAGATGGTACATTGCCTGACATAGAATTAGATGGCCGGAAATGTTTTAAGCACGGAAAGTGCTGGGAAGAAATCTGCACTGCAATCTTGGAAGCTCATCATTTAGTTTATATTGCTGGATGGTCCGTCTATGATAAAGTTAAACTTGTTCGAGCCCAATTCTAACATTTTAGAAGGCGGCCAATCTACATTAGGTGAATTACTAAAACGAAAATCAAAGAAGGCGTGCGCGTCCTTTTTTTACTGTGTGGGATGACAAAACATCTCATCACACACCTTTTTCAATTTTGTATGTTCCTTACAGCTTCTTATTTTATAGAAGGTATTGTCATAAAGGGGTGCTGTCTATAGGCATCCATTGTTGTTCATTCAAATATAATTTCTGTCTGGTATAGGAAGGTGTGATGGGAGTTCATGATGAAGAGACCAGAAAATTCTTTAAGCATTCATCAGTAAGATGTGTATTGTCCCCTAAGCTATGGAGATAACAAGTTAAGTTGGGGTCAAGCAAAAGGTATCGTTATTTCAAACCTGGTTTCCTGCTAACATTTTGGTTGTGTCTGTGAACCTGTTGGCATGTTATATGGCTTCATGTTATTACAGATAGTGGGGACCATGTATACCCACCATCAGAAGATGGTAATAGTAGATTCGCAAGGACCAGGCAATTGCAGAAAGCTAACTGCATTTCTAGGGGCCTTGATCTCTGTGATAATCGTTATGATGCGTAGGCATCCTTTGTTTAGTACATTAGATACTGTTCACAGGGACGACTACCATAATCCTACACTCACAGTAAGTCTTGTATGTCCAACTACTAGGTAAGCTGGATATGCTGTAATTTTCTCTGAGTTGAAGATTTCTGCTCATTGGGTGGTTAATGAAAAAAGGCATTTTCTGGCGAAGATTTCTGAAAAGTTAATAACTACAGGGTTCGGTAGCTAGTGGTGGACCAAGACAACCATGGCATGACTTGCATTGCAAGATTGATGGGCCTGCTGCATATGATGTATTGACTAATTTTTTGAGCAGCGCTGGCGTAAAAACTTTTCGATGGCATAGACATACTGAATCATTGATTGAAATTAACCGTATATCATGGATACTGAGTCAAAATCAAGGGGAGGCTGCTTTGATGGTAACACAAGAGGATGATCCTGAGACTTGGCATGTACAGGTAGGTTTCTATATAATGATTTACTTTCAATCATGTGCTGGGTTGTAATTTTCAACAGAAAAGTCTGCATCTATTACTCTTTGGTTTTGGACTGAGAGCATGCATATTCAAAATACAAAGGTATACCATAGTTTGAGTTCTCATCCTTTGAGTATCTTATCTCCAGACCTTTTTTATGCTTGCTACATGGACTGGATGTTTTCCTGCTATTCTGCAATATGTGTACTGCCAGCGATGTGAATATGTTGTTAGAAAACTTATTTAGTCAATATTGGAGCCTTCTTCTCTGTAAGCTTTTTGAATTCATTACAGTATATATGTGGTTAATTTACTTTTCACTCCATCAAAATGTTGAAGAAAGGTTCTAAAATGGCACTTGGATTGCAAAGCTCAAGGTCCTGGGTTTAGATACCTGGTCAGTCTGTTTTTCTAACATGAGGGATATTGAAGCTTAGAAGAGTCTTATCTAGATAGGAGCGGGGACTTTGGATTGCTAAGGTGCCAAATGTCAATATATCCTGTGCATTTGCAGCTTTTAAAAACAATATGCAGCTCTTTGGCGTCTTGTGTGGCATGCCAATTTTTTTTTTTTATCTCCGGCAGTTTTGGCTTTGGTTACCATGTTGTTAATCTCTCCAAACTTTTATCTTAGATTTTTTTAAACTCAATTGATTCTGGTTCAGTCAGAGGCTTTCCAAAGCGTGTATCCGAGGCTGTGAAGCAGGTAGATATATAATAAGCAGAAAGGCTTTTCGTTTTATATTTTTGTATTTTCTTTCAGACCCAATAATGTTAAGTAGAAGCGTCTGTTTAGAGAATGGTCTCATTGGGTTTTACATCTGATGGGTAATACTGTACAGAATCTTGTTTGTGGGAAAAACATCACAATTGATATGAGCATACAGGCTGCTTATGTTGAGGTTTAATTCGGGCTGCTCAACATTTTATTTATATTGAGAATCAGTACTTTCTTGGGTCCTCTTATGCATGGGAAGGATACAAAGAAGCGAGGTGCGTGCCATAATTGCTGGATGCTATATATGTACTAGTATCTTCTGATTTTGCAACTTGATTACCTCATTCTTGATCAGAAGAAAGAGTTTCTTAATGTCTACACAGGAGACTCTAGGGATACAACAAGGCTTCAACATCTAGGAGCATTCTCTCTAGTTGAAAGTGCTAGCTAAATCTAGCAAAAAAGAAAGACTAAAACTTAGGTATAAAGCTTATCAATAATTCTATATCTTCACAATTTTATTGCACCCACTTATATAGGGCCTGAAAATACCTTGTGATGCTTCCTACATGCCTGTGGTCCCTTTTCCCTCTTTTGGGACTGTCCATTCTTAATTTGGCCATGTTCGAGTGTCCCCAGCCGGACCCGTCTGACTTTCTTTTCTTATTATTGTTTAATGATGCCTGATCGAGTATGGAAAAAGAAGTCAGCACTGTTTGTTTTTAATTCTGAATCAGCTTCTTTTTGTTTTGAGCACATTTTTCCTCTGAGTTTAGTGAGTCCATATATATACAAAAGCAAGGCATTTCTGGTCTGGAAATTTGATGAGCTGCCTCAAAGTGGTTAGATTAAGCCTCTTTGGGTCCCTGAAAAGACAGTGACACCTTCCACTTATTTCATAGTATAAATTGTTCTTCTGAATCCACTGCTTCGAAGTTGCACATTTGACAGTTGTTCGTGCCTGCCTTGGCACACTTCAATCTCTAAGTGATGAGAAGAACATGGAACTGCCCCAATACATTCCTGAATTTATGTGACAAGTGTTTTTAGTATGCAAAAGCGTGAAGAGACCAATCTCTGGACATATTCAAGAAATTATCTTGTAGAATTGTCTTTTCGGTTGATAATGCTTTGAAAAGGTCCACCTGTCTACCCACATACATGTGTTCTAAATCATGATGAATGTTCATATATATCTCATGAGGTTTCAAACGTCGTTGGAGGCTGAGTGCGTGTTGGGAGCTGGCGACTCTGCTTAAGTGGTCGAAGGTGATAGATTGAAGCCCATTTTTGTTGAACACTGCGTGGCGGAAAAACCAGCTGTCTTTTGCCTAAAGTCGGTAATGTTTTGGATAAACTGTGATGCTAAGTGGGGAGCCTTTGCCTTTCATCTTGTATATTAGCCAAAGACTGAAGTCTATGGAAATAAGACAACACCATAAGCACAACTTCAAGTTTCAGAGGATTGGCTGCAAATTCTGCCAACATTATGTCATGTGGGGGTGTGGGTTTTGCTCCTGATCATTCTTGACATCATTTATATTTGGAGACTCTCGAATCGATTCCATAATTCTTCTCTTTAAGGGGTCAAACCTGTACCCCATACAAAATCTATTGGTTTAATCGAACTATTGAACAAATGGGTTTGGTATTGATGTCAATAAAAGTGCTAGAAGCATTCTCGCTCCATAAGAGCCCATGAAGTGTAGCCTTTAGGGAAGTCTTTTCCAAGGTATGTGTAGCCTGAAACAATTCCAAAGGTATGTATAGTCTCATTCCAAGGTATGTGTAGGCTGAAAACAATTTTCACTGGCTGCCCTTGGAAGGAAAATTCATTTCCATGCATCACAGGCCTGGAGGTGTTGAAAATCATCTTTTGGTGTTCTGGAAGTTTACTTGCAACTCTCTTTCTTTGCAAAGGCATCCAAAGCCAATAAGTGGTTTTGCAGTCCACGTGAGCAGAAGGATGTGGAAATTAAAACCCGCGCGTGGGCCTGCTGCGAGGACCCAAGTTGTTGCACTTTATGCAATTACGTATTGCTAAGGTGGAGAGCATGTTTTGGACTATGGTACTAGGTCAGGCATTCTTGCAATTACTGCTCAGAAGGTAATCACGATTATCTGCCTCCAGTATTAGAATCTTATTAATTTTCTGAGATGTGTGCTGATTCAGATGGGTGCTAAAAGAGCAGTGGGTCTTGATATTGATGCGTAGCAGTTTCTTTACTCAGGGGTACAATGCAACTTTAAACAATTTGACATGGAAACTCTAACAACTTATGTTGTTTCATCTGAAGATCCATTGCCTTTAACCATGGAACATTTGATGTAGTAATGCCAACATCCTATTAAATCCTCTTCTGCAACTTTCAAGGATAACAGGTTATCTGCAGGCCTGGAGGAGCCCGGGTAGCCTTATCAAGGCATCATAACCTAACCAAGGTAAAGGGACATTTTTGTGCATCTAGTTTAGAAACATTCTTACAAAAATCTGGTTCTTAAACTTTTTGCAGGTCAGCAGTGGTGGACACTTATTTAAACTTCCTAGAAAACATTGAGGTAGTTGAAGATGGTGGATGGGCTTGCATACATGGTAGGAAAAAACTGCAGTAAGATCTCAAGGCAGCGTTTATGGGAGAGAAGCTTGTAACATCAAGAGTTTGCATTGATTTAAATGTTGCTCAGCGAAAATAGGGTGTTGAGAGCAAAGTGAAGTAGGGTGTCTTATTTGAGCTCTTAGAATGCCGTAATTAGCTCAAGAGAAGAGGAAAACAGAGAGAATCAAGTTGTTGGAGGATGTTGATCATTGTGAGAAAATTTGTTTGCTAAGCTTTTATTTATTAGGATAGTTAAGGGGTCAGCCGTTGTATTGAGACTATATAATCATCTGAATATAAAAATTGAAAAGGGGCCCCTTCGAGAATTTTTGTTTCCTTGGTATAATATGATATTAGAAGCTTTCTATGAGCCTAGCAAATCAGAGAACTAGATCCAAAAGGGAGAGGTCACCATCACCCAGAGAGGATACCATGGCTAGAGGAGTACCATGGCTGAAAAGAGGTCAGATGCCGACTGCCTCTTATATCTAGTTCATAAAGGCCGGGGGTTCTAGGCAGAGAATGGCGGAGTCTGCTCAGGAGCTAAGGTGGCTCCAGCTATGGAGAGAGATGATATAGGATTTAAGGAGGAGATGAGCAATGGGGGACAATCCCAATTGGAGGGACAAAATTGAATTATGAGCGATGGTCAGATACCATGTGTTGAGGGAAAGCGGCCACTGTGAAAGAGGCATTGGACTATCTTCTCAATGCATACATGGGACTACAGAGGAAAGATCAATTTCTTCCAGCATCAAATTTTCACTGCCAAGCCAAGGAGCGAGGATGGTATAAGAACAACGAAACAATTGCAGGGCATGGGTAAACGACATTGCAAGCGGCAATTGTGGGGGAGCATTAATGGTCGATGCGATAACTGTCTTTTGGATTATTGGGGTTTTCTCATAAACTCTATTTGTGTAGGAAAAATGATTATACTTAGACAAAGACTCAAGTAAGAGGAGAGAGTCCTATCAACAAAATCTATAAATGGGCAATATGCCCCCTTATAAAAAGTGCCATCACTGATCACTACAATCAATGCAAATATATTTGCTACTGCATGAGGGATGGTCTGCCAAGCCAAGGATCATTCGGCATATACAATTATGCCAAGTCAAGAACATGTCCATGCATGTACTCCATCCTCACCTATAAAAGCAAAGTGTGGACAAGTATTGAATCTGATTAGCGTAGTCCTAGGCCAGGGATGGGATCCGAGCGTTATAGCAGGAGCAAAAGGAGGTGAATCTTGCAACCAGATCTAATAGGAAGAAGTTGTAAGAACGAGTGGGAAAAAAGCCTGAGAAAGGTGTGTGAAAAGCATAGCTGCTTCTGCCTTTGTACGAGGAAAGAGAAAGGCAGAGATCAGAAACATGCTTTAAGTGCGTAACAAGATGGGGCATATGGCAAGGAATTGCAAATGAATTCAACCAAGAATCAGGCTTAAGGGAAGATCAATGAAAAAAGGATTCAGGGTGCAGAAAAAGAAACTTTTGGCAAGTCCAAGACTAATGCCATGGTTGTTCAAATTGACAATTGAAAGTGATGAAGAGGAGATTCAAGCGATGGGACCATGACTGTTGAACACAAGGATGGGCTACTGTAGCCCTGGAATAAATAAAGGGCAAGGCAGTAGACTTTGTAAGGGATGGATCTTGGGAAGATCTGAAATCAGGGCTTGTGTAATCCTTGTCAGCATGAAGCTGCACGACCAGCAAAGGGAGTTGTGCTGTGGGCTTAAGGACTTAAGAACGAGACAAGAAGAGATTTGTGTTTCCAGGAAAAGGGCTTCAGGTAAATGGACCAGGGGTAATCTAAATTAGGCTTGGGAGGAAGATAGAAGATAAGCAATGTGTTGTATATTTCTGGGTTTTCCAGCAAATTTTCCTTAATATCCAAGATCGATTATGCGAATCTTGGGGATGGAAAGATGCTTCAAAGGGAACAAGCAAAAAGAGGTGGCTGCAGAGGTGGTTGCAGTTAGAAAAAGAGCAGGGAATTTTTTATAGATTGACATGGGGAATTGGAGTGCAAGCATTTATGGTGGTTAGTTTGTGGCATGAGACATTGGGCTACTCAAATTTTAGTTATAAGCTCGAACTAGTTGAGGATATGCCAGAATTAAAAGAGTGAGAGCTGATTAGGCCTTGTGCACATCAACTTGTGGGACTTGCTTGAGTGATGATAATTGATGAGCTAGAAAAACATGGAACTTGAGGATTTCACACAACGAAAATTATAAATTTGAATCCTAGTCATATTTTTGGCCATTGCTCTCTCATATATAGATGAACCACAAGACATGTGCTTCCCCAATCTGGAAAGTAGGCTCGGCTGTTCCAGGGAAATAAGAAGGGCAATCTATAAAATGCCTTTACATTTTATCTAAATTATGAAAAACCCCTGTATTTATAAATTATAGAAATGTCCCTTCTAAGAACAATGGCGGACGTTTTAGGCCCATGAGCTTCTCGCCAAAATCATCCATTTCAAGCAACAATTTTACATTAGTTCAGCAACATTAATGATAACTACCTTCCAAATGATGCTTCAATGGTAGAAACCTTCTGGATGGTGCTTCAACGACAGAATCCATTTTGTTTTTCCATAATTTTTCTCCAAGATATTAAGGCTCACGGAAAATTACTAGGCTGTGGTTCAAAGTATCAAAATTCTTTATATCCCGAAGCTTTAGTTGTCAAAGTATCTCTCTATAAACTGCAACAAGGTCACTTCTTTTTTAAGCAAATTTAGGAGAAGGGGTTCTCAGGGCGGGCCCACAAATGATTAATGTTTGCAGATGGGCATAAAAGATGGGATCCTTTGCGATAGAATTAGAGGATCAAGCTTTTTCTGATTATCTTGCTCCCTCCGTCTTCCCTTAAAGCTGGGTAAACTTAGTTTTGCAGCCTGATATATATCCCAGCGTTTGATTTGTAGATTGTGTGGTCTGGATGTATGCCAGGTTAGGTGGGGGCTGTAAAAACGAAGGTGTTCCCCTTGGCTTCCACGAAATCCACTATGGCAAATGCTCCTTGCTTGCATTTAAGTCTGCATCAAGCATTCTTGATGTGCAAATCTGGCATTGTATTTATCCTATTCCAAAGAACGCGAAGCTTGAATGATGATTTAGTAGCTTTTGCAAAGTCCCTTCATGAAATACAAATACCATCTATGCCCGCTGACCCTCAACCTAGCTTTAAGAGTCAAACACAAGAAGCCAACTTGAAATTATGCTCAAGTTGGGTTAGAACCTCCACCACTTAAGGTGATCATGCATTGCAAGAAACTTTTGAGAAATAGCTTAAATATTAAGAGTTCATACCTTTTCTATTTCAAGAATATGGAGCTTTCACTCAAATTGATGTAGCAAGCAGGATGGATTGATTTTAAGGTCAAATGGTTTTGGAATGATGTAGAAAAGTTGTAGGAATGCAATGGAGAAATCCTTGACTAAGTAAGAGTTGGAACCTGGAAGTTATATGAGTTCAAACTTCGGGTCAAAAATGGTCAATGGCGGTCAAAGTATAAAATAGTGATCATAAAAGTTCGAAGTTGCCTGATTGTTTTTAACAAAATTCTAAAGCAGAGGTATTAAATGGCCTTACATTGGTGCAGGAAGTCAGATTCAAATTTGAATCAACAAAAGTATTTTTGAGCGCAGATTTGCATAAACACAGTCAAGAACAATATCGGGGGAAAAGGCGATTTGTAACTTCGAGTTTGATAGGTTATTTTTGGATTTTCTTTCACATACATGCACTAATATACGAGAAAATAGACTTGTCAAAATAGGATTTAGATCAATAGACTTGTCAAAATAGGATTTGGATCAATAGGTGTTTTTCTGGAAAATGTTTTGAGATGATAAATTGCAAGAATCATATCGTAGATTATTTTCAACTTGATAGACAATTTTTATTGATAAAGGTGGTCATCTTTGTCATAATAGAGTTGTGCACAAGATAATAAATGGTATTTTCAATCGGATCTTTTTGCGCATCAAATCGAGGAGTGCACAGTAGCTTCAAGAATCCTTCAGATCATGTTTCTCATGTATCAATGTCAGATTTGAGCGCGCCTCAGCCTTCAAGAAGTTTCTGTAACCATCTCCTTGATATATAGTTTAAAGTTTTCAAATTTTTGGCGCTCAGGCCTTGATTTAAACATTAATGGGTTCCTTAAGAGCGGGAATACAAGAATAGAGTAGTCTCGAGTTTAGGGAGCTGATTCCGCAGATTCGAGCAAGTTTCTAATTTTAGGTTCTTCAACCGTATTTTTGCAAAATTGGCGCCGATATGATTTAGGCGATTTCGAGAATGTAAACCTAGAATATGCTGTATTTTGGTATTTTTAGGACTTTTGGCTATGGTTTAGAATTCCTTCCGTAAAATGGCTAAGGATTTTCTAATGATTTGGACCATAGGAATTTTAAAATAGCTTAAAGAAAAGACATGGAATCTTTAGATCATCTTTCAGGGCATAGTATCTCTAGTATCAAAACATATGCTATGGAGACACGTGTAAAGAGCATAAGAGCACATTTCAAAATACTATATGGAAAAGATATGCATTTCGAAATGGTATATGGAAAAGATTTGCAAGTTGAACGAAATAAGTAAGGATTAGGGTAAGGGTAGTTGCAAAAGTATGGTAAGAGTAAACATGAAATGGTGGCATATGAAAGAAAAAGGGAATGTGGAAGAATGATGCAAAATGAGCATGTGGGGGTAAAAGTGAGGTATAGTATAAGGGAGAAGATGGCTAGACAAAAATGCAAAGGTAAGCAAGGGAGGGTGGAATATGGATGTGAAACAAGGAAAAAAATGGCTAGGATTTAGAACCATATACCATGGAGTCTTCCAAACTTTGACTTCTAAACTTCAAATGAGTGTCTTCAAATCTTTTGTAACCCGTAGTCTTCTAGAAGATGCCTCCGACCATATGTTTGACCACAAATATAGGACCTCTTATGAGTTTGACTTTGAAAGCCTTGAGTTGACCTTGAATGTAAGCCTTTTTTACCTTCATATCCATGTTGACTACTAAGCTCTTCCAAACTTTGACCTAGTCTTTTAAGGAAATTGATCTAACGTAGACCAAATAGTTAGCATGTTGTCCTTTGGGGGCAACATCTTGCCAAAACAAAAAAATAGCTGGTCCCCTCAACCATAAAATATGGAAATGAGTGTTCTGAGGGGGTCTTCAACTAGTACAAAGGTTTCCAAGTGAAAAGGTGATGAAGTAGATGTGATGAGATGGATGTGCATTGCATGTATGGGAGATGAGTGTCAATGTGATGGAAATGTGGTGCAAATGAGATGTGGATAATGAAATATGATGGAGGTGAAATGTATATGATAAGATGAGTGTGAAAGTGAGATGTGTGATGGATATGAAGTGGAAAATGTGGAGTATGAGTATGTAGATAAGATGAAACAAGGGTGCCAATGCCATGAACTCGCCAAAACAAGAAAATGTGTGCCTTTGACTTGATCAGACTGAAAGTGCAACTCTGCTATGGTGGTAAAGCTAAAGCGCAGAGTGCTTTTGGGAAATGAATTCAAGGATGAGAGGCTGAAATGGTTGTCATGACTACTAGAGATAGATGAATAGCTGCACCTGTCATGGGAACACAGAAATATATTAAGAACAAATTCAACCTCCCTTTATGGACTGTATGGGTTGCTTTAGGTCCTGCAAGGATGCAGAATGAGGAAGCAAAGGCATTAATGGTGATGGCCAAAATCACACAGCAGATGAATATAAAAACTAGTGATCCTGCATATATGACACTTGGCAAAAACATTAGTAAACATTCTTGTTTTGAACTTGGTGGATGTGATCTCCTTAATAGTCTTACTTGCTACAAACATGAACTCATCAAAGCAGTTAACAAAAATCACAGATAATATAAACTATCTATCCTACCTCTAATCAGGATTTGCTTAACTTTCTAGGACATAAAGAGGGACAAGCATACATGCTGGTTCCAATACCTTTTCAAGTGCATAGTATTGATAGGATTTGACAGTGGCATACTTAAGACTACTTCCTTCAACCAATACGAGTTTGAGCCTGCAGAGTCCAGAACCATAAAAGGTCCTTCCCAAAGGTTCTCAAATTTGCTAATTGAGTCTTCCTTTGATTTGTTCCATTTCAAAACAAGTTCCCCTGAATTAAAAGTCCCCTGTATCCTATGAGCAGCCTTGAAAGCAGTTAGATCTTTAGCTTTCGTCAATAAGTTAGCATTCTTAGCTTTCATTCTGTGTTTATCCAAATGCAGCAGAGCATCCAATCTCTCCATCCAATCTCTCCTGCAAAGCATATTCAAATGGTAAGCATAATTTATGAGCTAGCCTCAAAGATGGTAGTTCAAGCGCAATTGGTAACACGGCTTCTATGCTATAGACCAAGTTGAATGGAGTATGATTGGTGGTTGTCTTCATGGTAACTCTGTAAGCCCAAAGTGCATCAACCAGTTTTAGATGCCAATCCCTTTTGTTCGCTTCAATTGTTTTTTGCAAAATACCCTTAAAACTTTATTAGTAGCTTTAGCTTGTCCATTACCCTGAGGATTATATGAGGAGCTCTTAGTATGCTTAACCTTGAGGATATTCAACAAGTTAGTAATAACTTCACTTACAAAGGGTGTACCTCTATTAGAATGCAACTTAAATGGAATACCAAACCTGGCGCACACATGTTCATGTAGAAATCTTGTTGTAGTGATAGCATTTGCTTGTCTCAAAGGCATTGCTTATAGCCATTTAGTAAAATAATCAGTGGCCACAATAATATGTTGATGTGGTCTTGCAGAAGAGGGATTAATGGGACCTATATAGTCGAGTCCCTAGATTTGAAAGGGTCATGGAGAAACAATAGGATTCAATGCAACTGGAAGAAGAATCTTCTTTCCAAAGATTTGGCACCGATGACAGGTCTTTATGATATCATAACAATCTTTAAAAACTGTAGGCCAATAGTATCCTAACATGAGAATTTTTTTTGTTGTTGTATCCCCAGCAAAATGACCTCCACAGATGCCCTTGTGCATTTCATTGATGATCATGGCAGCTTCTCCTTCACCAGCACATCTCAGCAAGACTCCATGCTGTTAATTTTGCATAGAACATCATCATCAATCAGTTTAAATTGCTTACATTTCTCTTTAAACCTTCTTTGCTGACTTGAAGTTAATCCTGATGGCATTTCCTTGTACTGCAGAAAGGCCCTAATGGGTTGCTGCCAATCTTGTTGGACCTGTTTCTCATTAATTGACATTGAGGTTGCATAAAGAACAGACTTTGGCAAGCAACTCCAAATGATTAGTAGCATAAGATCCTAAACATAAGCCATTCAAAAAGACCCTAAATTCCTTGGCAAATATGGATTTGGAAATAGTGTCCATGGCTCTTTGGAAGGTGGCTGGGGCATTCATCAAGCCAAATGGCATTTTCTTCATGGCATAAGTTCCCCAAGGAGTAATAAAAGAGGTTTTAGGCTGATCTTCTTCTCTGATGCTTATTTGATTGAATCCAGAGAATCCATCTGTAATCAATACAAATTCTCAAGGCACCATTTTTTTTTCGAATGGTACTATGCAAGATACCCATTCCGGATTAATTATTTCAATAATGACCCCTGCATCCAACATTTTGTGCAATTCATCCTTCATTAACCCCATTAATGAAGTGTTAATTCTTCTTAACTTTTGGAAGACAGGTTTACACCCTTCCTTTCTTTTATTTCGAATTGACATATCTCCTCTTTCATGCCAATGAGTTCTGAGTAATCCTAGGCAAATATATCTCCTCTTTCTTCAAAAAAATTTGTAATCTCTTCTCTATCTTGGGTATCAAACAGATCTCCTGCAAACAAGGTTCTTTGCTTATCATTCTTGGTGATAAGGACCTCTTGAATTTGCTTCTGTTCTTCTGCACTTATAACCAGAATAAGACAGAGTTCTTTGAGTTCACATTCCTCCAGGTCTTCTTCTGAGATAGCACCCTCAGACAAATGAGACATCAAAGTCTCTCTGCACGGAGCATCAGCCTCCCAATTTTGCTCTCGGTCTCCTGCGCCTTATGTTCTAGTGCGCACACTTGGGCGCTCGCTCTTTCATCTTTCGATGGCTTCCTCGCGGTTTGTTTGGTGCGAGCCATGTTCAACATATACTTGATCGCCTCACTAGCACCCAAAAGCGGCTTGCAGGTCAGAGCTTGACGAAAACGACAAATGAAACCCTAATTTGAAATCTCAGGGAGGTCTATTTATAGAGTTGGAAACTTTTAGGGTTTCTTATGGGAAAAATCACGTTATCTAACGATTTAGATAGTAAGTCTTTGGCAAAAGATGATTCCTTAAGATAATTTTTTTTCTTCCACCACTCTAGCATGTGCTAGGATGCAATCTGGGCGTTTTGGATGTGTCATGGGTGCACGGCTGGACTGGTCACCCTAATTGGTCCTTTAATTCATTTTTTTCCTCTTAAAGTTTTGATGAGTTTCTCCAGCTTAATTTTGCATTTTAAGCTCAGTTATGCTCCTAGAGTAAGTCTTATCTTAACAATTAAAGTTAATTTTTGGTCCACCCCTCTAGGCATGCGCCAGAAGGCGAATTCGAGCTTTATGGATGTGTCCCATACGCACGGTTGAAGTGGCCATATGAATTATGGTCTGAATTTCTAATTTTTATAAAATTCTATCTTACGATTACTACATATTCTTAGCTAGCTCCTTATTATATCATGGAAAAAAAAATTGTCCCATTATTTGACGCTCTTGTTTGGAAGTTTTGCTCCAAGACTATTTAAGACTGTTAGCACTACTAGGGAAATGGTCAATGCTCGATTTTGGTCAACTGAGATCATTGCTCTGATACTATTGTGACACCCCCTAGTCATAGTTCCTTCCTGTCAGCTAAGAGCGCCAACACGAGGTCGTCTATTTGACAGTTAGAATCTTGATGGTGAGCAAGAATCTGACGGGGTAGACATGTCATTCATCTCATCTCCCTCGGGATCGACCTAGTCCGCGAAACGCATAAACATAAGCATTAGCATAAATAAAATATATAACTACCTCGAAAGGTGGAGCAGCAGCAGCAGCAAGTTCTATCCAGGCTCAGACTCATGGGGATGGACTGACGGCATGGGTCTCCAAAGTTCATTGCAAATAGAATTCATGATAATGGATTTAGCTGGCATAAGAACATGGTCGTTGGCTAGTCCACTCTATTCGTCTCTCATGTGCATACTTTGTAGATAAGCTGATAAGTCTTGGAGTTTGACCGTAGCCTGCTAGGGGCATAGTCAAAGGAGCTACTCCCCGGGTTGCATCTCACTAGTCCCGATGAGGCGGCAGAGGAGATCACTCCCTCCGTAAGATGTCATGCCAATCACAGTTGAACTAGAGAGCTACTGCTCGTATTCGACTTGAACCCCACCGAGGCGATGCATCATCAAGGAGGTGTTGAACCCATACCTTTCCCACACTGCTGCCACATTTTGGCAGCATAGAAGAACTTAGCATATGCATTGTCTCATAGAGATAATGTTTGACCTCACTCACTTGTGCATGAGCAAGGCCTCTGTGGACATTATTCAAGCATTGACAACCTTTGGAATTCATCAAGCATGAAGATCCAAGCAAGGACTTTTGAATGAGCATCACATGGGCATTTTAAGGAAGGTTTGGTGCAAATGGAATACTCTTGAACACTTGAAGTCAAAGTTTGGAAGACCCCTCAAGTTATAATGGTACTTGGCTATTTCCATGTTTATTTGGCATGATTCATACTTGTCTAGGCCCCTATTGTCATGACCTTATCCTCCACACATCCCATTTTCCATTCCTCATACGCCATTGGCCAAAATAGTTTTCCTAGTCACAATATCACACACTCCACCATTCATCAAGAAAATGCCAAAATTCCATCAAAATGGCCTTTTCCAAGGTCCTAAATCATACTCTCTCTCTCTCTCTCTAGAGATAAAGTTAGAGAGAGAATGGTGCACTAATGCCTAAGCAAGATAAAGTTAGAGAGGGAATGTTGCACTAATGCCTAAGCAAAATTTGTAAAGGCAAAAGTTTGCCTAAAGCATGATTTGAAGTCAAGGGGCTTGAAGTGCACTTGCCATTTTCTTGCACCATTGTCCACCTCACCATACAAAGATGTCACATCATCACATCTCGTCCATGTCACCACACACGTGTCATCTACCTCTTCATTTCATTTCATAATATTTTTTTACTAGGAAAATGTTCTTGCCACTTCACCGCCACATCACCATAACAGGTTGTGCCACGTCATCATGATAATGCCAAATCATCTCCTTTTTGCCACTCCATCAAATTTGGACCACATTGTTGACCAAAAGTCAAAGTGCTCAATTCCCAAAAATTGTTTTTTCATCTTGTAAAGCACAAAAAAATATGACATGTGGACTGAAATTTTGCAAAAAGACCCTGTTTTGACCCTAAAATCCATTTCTTGGATTCTGTGCCCATGGTAAAAAAAATAAATTTTTTCCTATTTACCCCCCCCTTCCGCCTAGTCATTTCTTCCACCAATCTTTCCCTCGTTGTACACCACACCCTCGGTTTGTGGGCGCAACGAAAGAATCCCACATGGCCATAGCACGTATAATTATAAGTCTACGTGGACCATTGTTTTTATGCCCAAGGCTTCCCATGTGATTTTGGCCTATGGGATATTGTTTCTTGTTTTCAAGAACCCTAAAAACAGTAAGATGCCAAGAAACCATTTTTTTGCCTGTTTTCTCGAATCAGTCATGGCCTCTTTGTCCTGATTTGCCTTCCTGTATACCAAGAAAAGCATTTTCGAAGCTAAAAGACAGAAATTGATGATGGATCTGCCAAGAACAGATTGGAACAAGGGATTTTACAAAGAGGGAATTTGTATCAGAGCAAATTCGAAGGCCTTTGCGCGATAAGTGATCTGCATACTATTGATTGTTGTCGGATTCATGTTTTCAAGCATTCATATACCTTCCTTGCTTTCAAAATCCTCAGATTTGGGAGCGAAATGAAGAATTATTGACTGTATCAGAAATTTCAAGCATGTATCGAAAATAATAGAGCTTGGGAAAATCTACAAAATCATGTATGATGTTCATTCAATACTAAATCCGAGCTTGGTAAGACTTATTCGTGCATTTTGCAATTATAAGGTATCTAACTAAAGCAGAATGTGTAATCCGTGGATGATCTGTTAAAATAAAGTCTCTAAAATATTAGTTTATAGAGTTAGAAGGATAGCATTTGATCCACTCAAGCATCATAAACATAGTGTGCAATATCTTCTTAGCCATCATATCTACCAATCGAAAGCAAAAGTAAGATCTCCCTTGCACAAAAGCCTTTAGAACAAGTCCAGCATATAGTCTAGCAACCTACAATTCAAAAGTATTTGAAAAGACAAAAAGAAACATTAGTAATTCAATTTGTATTATTCTAGTTAATTCATTCATCAAACCTACTTCTATAATTTTTCTAGTATTGTGGCTATCAGAATTGAAGATGCACTTCATCTAGAGGCATCTCAGAGTTAGTATAAGTTGTCAAACTAAAAAAAAAAAGATGCTAAACATTACATCTACTGAATTCTGCTTGCTTTTTTGTGTTCTTGTTATTCTATCAGCAAGAAGAATCAAATTCTCAGGGCATGAACACCTTCTTATGTGGAAATTAGTTGATGCACACAGTATGCAGGTCTGTCAGAGTTAGTCAGAGGTGTTCAAAAAGGACTGCCAGAACTAAAGTTACAAAATTCTACTTGCTGTTTTTTCTGATCATAAAAGTTCAAAGTGGTTTCCTTAGTATACTTGTTGATTCTCCTAAAACAAACTAGCTGCATCATATCCAAGTGTCAGAACAAGGAAAATATGCCCAGAACTCTATCTGCAAAATTTTACTTGCTGCCAGGGATATTAATTTTGACTTGGTCAGGAATGCAAATTTGAGTGGCTTCTGCATATGTTTTTGCATCTCACTTTTGGCCATAGATTCTTTGAGTGCTAGAGCAACTTTCTGAATTGGAATCATGAGAAAACTAGAGTCTGTTTGCAAATGGCATCAATTTTGCCGAGGCCTCTTTTTTCTAGTTTTAAGAAAGCAGTCTTAACTCAAAATTTGAGTTTTTTTTTTTGCAATCTTCTTGATCAGAGTGGTTACCTGAAGCAACCTGGAGGTTCTAAGCCATTGAGGTTGGAGGTTTGCCAGGAATACCTTCAACACACACTCAGTGGCAAGCTATTAGGCCTAGTCCACAATGTTCCTCGGTAGACTCCACACACTATAGGGATCGGCTGTGGCCAGACAAGTCTTCCTTGTTAGCTGGTCTAGCTCTGCCACCTATAGCCTGGCGGGCTCTTATGCACAGGCTGCATTAATCAATGAGGCTAATCTAGAATCTTCTAAGAAGGCTCTCGCCCCCAATACACAAGAGGTGCACATAGAGCAATAGAATATCATCTAACTAGTAAAAGTGCCCAGCGTTGCTGGGCTTAAGTTGGGAACCTGTGTAAACAAAAACATGTTCAGCTCAAATTCCTTGTCATAAATCTCATATAATTAGGCAAATCCATAGAGAAATTATCATCGGTTGTCACGTATTCTAGTACTCCAAGTTTAAGTTGTGCTTAAGGGCTCTCAAAACCTTTGGGCTTCAGTAACAATAATAATAATAAATGCAAAAAAATATAGGAATGCAAAATTGTTGTTATAGAAGGTGGAATTACTTTAACTTGCCAAAGCTATATTTCCAAAATTATAAGATTACATTGCTTCCATATTAGAGAGATTGTCGTGCCAATTGAGAAGCATATCTTTTGTACCATTAACATTTTTAGTCCAGAGTTTACGGAACATTTGTTTAACTTCTAGAATTTTCGAGCATAATGCAAGTCAAATATTGCCTTTAACATGTATATCACAACCCGATAACATTTTGGTCCACTACACTAATTGTCCTAAAAACAACATTCAAAGATGAGCGTTAGCCAAGTCTAGATGTAAGATAAACATGAAAAAATAACACATAACACGTAACAGTGGAGCAACACTAAGTTTTGCCTATTTTTGCACTCAGGAAATTAAAAGAAATATAAGAACGTTATTTTTTACAGATTTTAGCCTCTCTTTCAAGAGCTGATCTTTCTAACTTGTAATCCTTTTCTTCCCAGCTTATAGTCTTTCACTTACAGTCATGGAAAATCGAGAATAAGAATTTTCCTATTTTTGAATAGGAATTGAAAATTGTAGGCCCCCTTTTGGTTTGCCTTCCTGTCATGCATTGGTCAGTACTGATCTGTGTAGTGGATATATTCCCTTTCGAGTCTTGGGAACCTGCAACCAAGCTATCTCATTAGCTACTTGCTTGAAATTGAATCTTGATGCATTATATTGGCATATACAAAGATTCTGGTTATACTTGTTAAAAAGACTTTGCACCATCGAAAGATCACAAAATGTTGTAGTTGGTGACTTACCTTTTTAGAAAAGCACTGCATAATATCCTTCCGAATAGCAGAGCTTCATTGGTGGGACGAATCAAGTTGTCTCTTTAGTCCATAAAGTATCCACTACAAAAATTCATTTTGCAAAAGGCTTACAACGTATGAAATAATGTAGAGATTAAGAATGGCCGAATGCAAGTATGTGCCTTGAGTGAATGGAGAAAAAGAAAAACCACAACTTGCTTTGTCCTCATATACGCTTCGAATGCACCGCTTGTATCATTTCCTAAATAGTGAACTTAGACTTGTCTCTACAATGCTCTCGCACGTGGTTGTCTTTGAACATCTGTTGAAGCTTGTGTTGGAGGAGTTGAAATACCTGATGGTGATGGCAAGTCGCCTTGCTTAAATATTAATTGTTTGGCCTGAAGCCTAGATTAGGCCCCAAATTAGGGCCAAAGATCTCTGAAGTTACTTGCAGTTTCTAAGGCCAGACATCCGTAATGCTACCCAAGAAGTTACACATCCATTGTAACCACCCTAACTCAGTACATGCTTGGCAAGAGTTATGGCACAGATAAAAGTGTCCTTTTTCAATCTAATCATGCTGCAGCCAGAGACTGCAGCGATGCCAACAACATCATATACGCTCTTCCGACCATAGCTAGCTTCGTGGGATGGGCGCGTAGCCAACTAAGAAAGGCGTTGGAAGGATCAAGCATGGCATCCTAGATGGTGCATAAAGACCTTATTCTTCTAATCATACATGTAAATTAGTGGAATATGGCTCTAGAAGGTCAGTTATTTGTTCATTGTAGATTTCCAAAACTGAACATTTACAAATATTAGATGTTCTTGTCCGGTTCCAAGCTTCTTATGGCACATAAAAATGGTGTAAATGGTGTGAGCCTCTATTCTATTTCATTGTCAAGAGCAAAAATGATTGCGCTTGTTGATACATCTCACCTACTTTGTCCTTGAAAATAAATACTTGAAAACTTGTGGCGCCATCCCTTGTTTTGTCGCTTTATCTAGGCCATCCATATTTCCAAGCATGGTGTGGATTTTTCCACTACCAATCTGGGCAGCGAAATGGATGGATCAATCAGCTTGAACTCATGTAACTTTGTAGTTGATAATATAACAAATAGATGCTCAATCCGAACCATAAGCAAACATGCAACTATATATCCCGGACATGCAATTTGGTAATATAACAATAGATGCTCACCTGAACTATAGCAAACATGCAACTATATATCCCGACATGCAATTCTCCACCATTGCAAACCAGCCAACGTTGGGGAACCGCAACGCTCAAGAGAATAGTTTCAAATTTTATGAGAACCAAGACCTTACCAAAATGGAGCAAAAGTCCAAGGGTAATGCAAGCAACAAACCATATGTCCTCTCGAAAAGAAGTCATCCATAAGTTGCTTTATCAAGTGCAAAATTCGAAAATAATACGACATGTTAAGAGTAGAACGTATGCTTACGACTGCTTTCTCGATCCTAGCCATGTCAGTTTTGAGGTCTTTCCCGCTTTTATACATCCGATATAACCCTCGTGATGATATTTCGCACATGCTCCTAAGACTATAAGAATGGTCCCGATAGTTGAATAGCAAAATGTTGTTGGCTGTCAATTTTTGGTCAGGAATAACGCTCATGGACAATGGATTCAAGCTTTCAAATTAGCCCAGATGACTTGGGATTTGTTCTTCGAGACTCTAGAAGGCCGACGGTGAAGCCTGTGTGTCGCAGTCAACCGACCATCTAAGCAAGAGAACTCCAAATTTTACAGTGGTCGGATCTAGGGTTTTGTTACAAACGCACAAGCCATAGCTTGCATCCAAACAAGTCTCTTCAAAATGTACCCAAACCTCGATCGGAATTGCACAACCCGCTGAGCTGCTTCATCTGGGTCATTTCATTACCTCCATCCTACCGTTTAAAATTTGCTGAAAATCCAAAATTTTAAGTGAAATTCATAAAATTCGAAAGTTTTAGGGTTTTATGCACCTACATACACTAAAAAACTTTATAATAAAGGATAAATCATACATTGTTATTAGGTTCCTTAGGTTCCTTTGTTAATGACTAAGGTTCTTAGGATATAGAGGTCTCTAGCTAAGAAAAATGCAAATTCGATTCAAGCCCGATGGAAGGCATGCATTGCCTAATCAAAACCCACCACACCAGATCCTTGGCTCACTAAGTCCTTCAAGGTATCCATGTTGTCTAAACTGGATGAGATGCTCAAGTTTTGAGGAGCCGTTTGCTTTTTGGGAGACTGTAATGGGTCAAGTGTTTGGGGCAATGCACGCCTGAGGATAAAATCCGAAAAGGACACTTTTTAGGGTTCCTGGCTCTTTTAACCCCACGCTTTTAGCATTGGAATCTAAAAGGTCTCTAGGGCTCTTAGGGTATTGCCATGTGGTAATTATACGCACATGTTTAAAAGGGACATGTGCAATATAACAACAAGTTCTAATGGTTGTACCCCATGGTACCCCTCTGCCGTGGTTGAGTACATATCAGCATTTCTGACATATACTAAATGATGTGGCGATCCTTCCTAAATATATGATTACTAGAAAAAAATGGAATTAATCAACTTTTTTGCATGACTTTTCGGCATTAAATAACCCTCAAATTAGAATGATATGTGTTTTTGGTGCACCTCTTGGTTGTCGCCGCCCATTTTCGGCTAAAGACCGGGCTACAACATAAAAGGTACGGCAAGAATCCCCGCCCATCCATCCGCTTCACCTGGCTCTAACCCCATCGCCGGATAGAGTTCTCCAAGCATCCATTTGTATTTCCGCAGTTGAGGGTTAAAGATAGACACAACCCAACTCCTTTTCCATGTTCTAAAGAAGAAGGGGTTCATGCCGCTTGTGGGTTTGGAAACTTCGTTTTACAAGCAAAAGGCATGGTTGCTCGGCCATTTGTTGGTGATTCGCCACTAATTGGGCCGTTCGGACTTTGAGAAACGGCGGGACTTCCAGTTTATTCAGTTTCAATTCCATACGGCCGTAGGGAGAGCAAATCCTTACCCTGCTTTCGCCCCGCTATCTAGATTTGCAGCCCCAATTGAAGAACCGAATAAAAGGGCAAAAACATATCGGAAATTTTAGCTCACAAGGGGAAGCTCTCTTACCATTTATGAAGAAAATCTTCTCATATATCCGGCGGTACAAACAATTCATGACGCTTTGGGGCCTCTTTTTTTGCTCCCATTTCTTTTCACGAGATAATAGTGTGTTCAAAATCGACATTTGTTTACAAACAAATAGATTGATATGGATTGAAATCTCAAAGAATTGAAGTGCGAAATTGAAGTGCGGGTGTGATCTTTCCTCTATCATTTCGTGTAGTGCCCTCTAATTTAAGCCATGAATTGTGACAACGAGCCAATTCTGATGACTCCAGCCTCCACTCTTTGATAGATTTACTTGCCAACATGGCAACGCCATGTGGCGGGTCTCCAGCACTGATAGTTGGCTCACAAGGCAAATTGGCAGAAGGCAATTCTGACCCAGCAGGAGCTCGCGGCGCCCATCTTCCTGTTTTTTTATATGTGACTGCTGCCACGATGGTGGTTGCCCCACTATTGGGGTGCTCGTCTATTTAACCTCAATGGTTCTTCAACCACTATTTCCAGTGGCGTAATGCATTGCCTTTTAATGCTTTAAAATTTAACATATCGTAATGACCAAATAGTTCAAATTATGCCATTATTGCCTTAAGATTATAATATCGACACACTTTGAATCCAAGTAGCATGATATGGTGGGACCGCCTATTAGTAATTGAAAACTATTTGCAAGCATCAAAAGTCCTTTTGTAAGTGGAACTTCAAAACTTAAAGAAGGGCGGTATTAGGCATATCCCAGATAATGGGAGGAGAAAAAGTTTTAGTATCCGACGCTATATGTCCGGGAGTCCCGCATTACAAAACAAAAAACAAAACAAATTTAGAGCTTCTATGTACTTCCAAAGCACACTATTCATAAGGATATGGAGGCCCATTGAAGATTTTTGTGTATAATTTTACAGAAGTTTTATTCTTGGTTGGCCCTAGACTAATTTTGTGACCTTTGAAATTTTTAGAAGGTATTATCTCCGGCCTCATGTTAATTTTGTGGTGGTAATAAAGCAGTATTCTCGCTAAAACACATATGTCACCAATCTTATTGGTTTTCCTTGCACTTTTCATTTGCCTCATCCATATCATATCTCTCATTTATACCCATTTGCGCACATCATTGCGTAATCAGCAAAAACTTATTATTGAACAATCCACTTTTTTAAGTAGTTAACTATTGCAAGAAAACCAATATATTGTTTTTCCTAGGAAGCCCATAAAATGGCAATCAATATGTTGCACATTTGCAAACTATAAACGTGTGAAGTGATTGATCATTTAGTGGGTGGATATTTGGAGTAGAACCCAAACCCAAGGCAAACATAACTATAAAAACTCCTCAAATGTATCACCAAAGCATCAATGTTCACAACATATTCTATTGAAACGCTCACGTTCATGTTGTTATGGGTATTGTTTCACTAAGCCATAGTTCACCATTTATGTCCATGTATGCGTTTACATGATACATGTATGGGTGATGGCAATAGATGCAGTATATAAGGAAGATTATATAAACCATGAATAAGAGTTATGCTTTGCAATAGGTTAACACACCCTAAATAAATGAAAGATTAGGACCTTAGACATGAAAAAAGCCATATCCACTCTATAAAATTGAAAGACTTAAACCTCTTAAATTGCATGCTTGCAATATTTGAAATATTGCTTCATCTTTAATAACTATCAATTGCGACATGTGCACAAGGCGCTGGCTCCGCCAGCGCTAAATTCTTGTAATATATGAATTTATATCATATTCTATCCTGGAAAGTCACATATAAGCTTTTTTAATTTTGAAGCTTTGAGATTTTTCCAACAATTTGCAATAAACATCAAACATTTTGTCAACAATTTGCAAACTTCCAACACGCTGATTTCTAAGTGATTCAAAGCAAAGCAGCCCCATCATTTCTTATCAATTTGATTCACAACAGCTTTTTAGAACATCGATTGTGAGAAGCCCATCAATTCTATTCTGGCAAAGCTTTTATAGAAAGGTTAACTTTTATTTCAAGCATGATTTATTTGTTGCAAGTATATTTTTCTTTAGATCACAAAGATTTGTTGAAGATCATTGCAATGCTTGTTAGTTTCAATTTCTTTTTTGTCTCAATGATGCTTCTACATCTTCCAAAACATTTCTATTTTCTATTGTCTTTCCTACGCAACAAGGTTCAACTTGGCCTTCACCGAAGGAATTGAAATGAGCTGTGAAAGACCACGCTATATCGAACCATGTGGAGTTGGAAGTATTAAAGTTACTTTCATTTCAGATAGACAAAAAGATTTGCTAGAAGGTGTTGAGATTATCTTTGAGCTGCAAGTTTCGCATGCTTATTGCGTGTGTCGTTTAGCTGACAATTTTTAGAGGGTCTTCAAGAATAGAATAGAATCCATTAGATGTGCCTTTCAAGTAGCCCTCATAACGAATACTCTGAACATGAGCTCATAATGCAGGGGGCAAATGTTGGACCTGAGCATCTCAAACATAAATAGGATCATGATGCTGCTGTGTATCAAGATGTGTATCTCGAAAAACTCCAATAAGGCCCACTACCATCCAAGCTATGTGCTAGGAAAGGTATCTCTAGCAATGAATGTTGAGGATTAAATATCCTTGCAATACTAGGTCTATTATCCTCGTCCAACAGTGGCCCATAAGGACTAAGTAGTTTAGACAACAGACACCCACTAATGTCTTAGTGCCAGGTCGAGGCTGGGTTTTCAGGGATCATGCACTCTATTGTTATTCCTACTAGTGACAAGATGATCTCTAGGACATCCAAGAACGTAAAGGATTCATAAGGTGAAGAAAAGCTTTTTCGGAATTCATCGCTGTGGTAGATGCAAGGGCAAGAACTATAACTCACTGGACGCAAGGGCACCTATCTAATTATTGTAATTCAAGACTATTTTTGTCGCGAGATTTTTGTGTGTTTTGGCCTACTAGAGCATTTGAATTGTGTTGTAATACTTAAGGGTATATTGTGAAATTTGCAACATTAAACTTGAAAAAACTCATTTTATGAGGCTCAAGGACATTTCAATTATTTTTTAGAACTTAAGAGCATTTTGTGAATTTTGAAACTTTTAAAATTTGAAAATAACGCACCTTACAGGCTATTCCGGGATTTTAAAGAAACTAAAGGGCATTTGAAGAATTGACATAAAACTTAAGGGTATTTGAATAATATTCAAAAGCACAAAATACGTCAATGTAATATCCTAGAAAACGCATAGGACCTTCTAAAAGTTTCAAGAATCTTTGCAAGGCTAGAAAATGCATTCATCATACAGCTTAGACTCTAAGCTTTCTCAAAAAATCCATAAACAGTCGATCAATCCAATGAGAGGTTGAATAGATTGAAAAGTGCTTTTTATTGAATCATTTTTGTTGAGATTTAGGGTTTACCGTGCTTTCCTTTACCTTGATGAGTAAAGAAAAAGACAGATCGAATCGAACAATCAGGAGCCAAGAATCTGCAGCTAAGAAAGAACATGAGATTGAATAATCGCCAGCTACGAGTACTTGTAAAAGTCTGCAACTAAGAAAGAAAATGAAAATTTTTTCCAGAAGCCATGGGGAGAGGGTGTCCATTGGTTGCGCACTTAAGCGATAAAATTATGTAGCATCAAAATAAACAGCTTTCATGCTATGGGGCTGCACAGCAACATGACCAACAAGATAAGATACAAGGTAAACTTTGTTGCACACCAAGTTGGCAATGCCAACTCATCTTATAAAGTGCCAAAGTGGTGGGGATAGTGGTACTACAAAGGCTAAGGTGACAGCCACATAGGCTACCAAGGTGGCCATTTAAGGCTGCAACACAGAATTGTTAGGCAAGGACTGATCTTTTCCTAGATAATGAAGGCTAATCTTTCAAGCAAGTCATTAAGAGCTCAAACGACCAGAAAATTGTTAAAGAGAACTATAATCTATGCTGCTAGAAGCAAAATCTTAATGACCATGTGCTATTACAGTTTGTGCTGCTAGAAGCAATATTTTATTGACCATGTGGCATCAAAAAACTAGCGCAATGCAATCCCATTCGGCCTCAAAGTCTTAAAGCACATTGATACATACCAACAATCATTCTCTTTACTAATCAATCAAAAATACAACATTTCATCTACAAAGTTCCTACTATTATACATCTCAACTAGAAAACCACAAAGTTCCTACTATTTTACATCTCAACCATAGCAAAAACAATCTGGTTGGCTAATCTGCACTTCGGTTGGTTCATGCACTTCAGAATGCAGATACAAATCTGACTGAAAATTGTATCCATAGCAACAAATGTACCAAAAGAATATGGCAAGAGTTTTGATTTCCTTTCTCGATGTGTTACTTAGGGCGATACTAAGGTCCATTTACTTAGCAAATTAAATTTATCTATAAACAAGAGGAGTTCTATAATCGCTTTTTTGTGGAAACCAACAGGTTAATCTTCTATCTCAAAATAATAAAGCCAAGAGGCAATGTTCTTATTATTTCAAGTCAAGAAGTTCAAATCAGTGCAACTAGCCTCATATTGTATCCATAATAATCCTTCCATATATGCACTCCTCCTAGTACAAATATCTGACCGGTACCCAAGATGGCTCACATGGAAAAAGAAAGAGCTATAGCCTTCTAATTGGAAAGAAGTTAAGGAAAGCCATCTAGAAGATTCTTTATTTCATAATAATCTTGCTCAATTGCTAAATGTAGCCACTTAGGGGTTCCAAACTTTGCTCAAGGTATCTATCAACAGTACATGAGCAACCCAATTGTTGACCCTAAACCTGGCTTAAAGGTCAACCACAAGGAACCAATTCAAGTTTTCACTCAAATTGGGGTTAGAACCTCCAGATCACTTGAGGTGATCAGTCTATGCAAGGAAATCCCAAAAACAAGTTCAAAAAGTTCGAGTTCTATACCTTTCCCATTTCCAAAAAATAGTACCTTTGCCAAAACAAATGTGGTGTCGAGATGCGATCGATTTTTAAGTCGATGCAATAGACTTGGTCAAAAAGTGGTAGTTAACCAACAAGAAAACCTCCTCACCAAGTCGAGACTTAATCTGTGAGTTATTCGAGCTCAAAGTGGGGTCAAATTTTGGTCAATAGAGGTCAAATGTAGAAAAAACAATGATCGAAATTGAGATTTGAGTTGCCAATCATCTTTTGAGAAATTCCCAAGTAGATAGGTTGCAATGATGCTAGGAAGAGGGGCAATCAATCAAATCTTCATTTGATATGTAAAAGTATTTTTGTGGCTAGATTTGGCAAAATATACCAAAACCCGCCCAAACCCGAGAGCAATTTTTTTTTTGAATTTGAGCTATACTTGGTATTTTTGAATGATTCCAACTCTTTTGGACTGCATGTGTTCTAAGGATAGATGGCAAGTGGTCCAAAGGAATAGAAAAACACACTAGAATTTTCTCAGACTATTTTGTAGCAAGAATTGTAGAATAATATATCGAGATGGATTTGACAACTTGGCAATCGATTTGAATTGATATGGAAGTAAATATATCATGATAATGTAATATAAGGATGCTTCATAGCTTTAAATCACAGAAAATAATCTTCTCAAGTCAATAAATAATTTTTGAAGGTAATGTCAATCAGATCTTGTGGATCCAATTGAGGAGAGCTCAAGAACTTCAAGGATCGCCCCGATCTTGCTCAAGAATGATCAATGTAGGATCCGAATACTTCCTGGGCCTTCAAATTTTTCTCCTCGCCTTCGCTTTCCCATGTATATAGATTTAGATTTTAACGTTCCTAGATCTTAGAGCTTAAATTTAGGCTTGATTGGATGCTTAGGGGCGGGAATACGTAAGTAGGTAGTTTTCGTGAGTCCAAGGCTTCCATTCCTACAAGTGATTCGAAAGCAGTTTTCAAATTTTTGGGTTCTTCAATCGTATTTTTTCCAGAATTTATGCCGATACGGTGGGGGCGATTTTTGGGAGTATAAACCAGAATATGTCAGATTTAGCCATTTAGAAATGTTAGGCCATGGTTTCAAAGGGTGCCTTATAAAATAATTAGATAGATAGATCAATTGAGGAGATGGCAACCCTAATTTTTGAGGAATATGCTAGGCTTAGATACCATGTATTGGGATATTCCATAGGTAGCATGAATATTTAAGGCACAATGATGGACAAAGCAAAGTGGTCATAAAAATTCCAGGCTAGAAATGGGCTAGGGGTATTTATGAAGGTGTGATAAGAGAGGGAAAAGGGATATGAAATAAGGAGGCAAAAGAATTAAGCAATCAAGGTGTGATTTGGCAAAAAAAATGAACAAGGGAAAATATAAGCATAAGGGGAATATGACTAGGGAAATGGGGGGTAAGAATATGGATAAAAAATGACTAGGAGGTGGAATCTAATGCCATGGGATCTTCCAAACTTTTAACTTCCAATCTTCAAAAATTGTCTTCCAAACTTCATAACCCGTAATCTTCTAGAGCATATTCTTGACTAAGCACTTTGACCTTAAATAAAGTACCTCATGTGAGTTTTGAACCCTGGAGCACTTTGTTGTCTTGTAAAATGAACATCCTTTGACCTTCATATCAATGTTGACTACCAAGTCCCTTTTGACTTAGCCTTCCTAACTTCAACAAATAAACCATTCAATTAGTATGTTGCCCTTTGGGGCAACATCTCGCCAAAACAAGAAAAATGGCTGGTCCCCTCACCACAAGGGTCTTCACTTGGTACCAAGGTATCTAAGTGAGAATTATGGTAAAAAGAGAATGTAAAGTGCAAGTGCTGATGGAATGGGGGTGAATATGGTGGTGTGAAAAAGTGAGTGAGTGAGAAGGAGGTGAGAATGAATGTAAACATGGTAAAGTAGTGATGGGAATGGAATGTATGAGGTTATGGATAAAATGTTTGAATCTCGCCAAAACAAGAAAATGTGTGGCTTCTTGATCCTTAAAAATGCAACTCGCTATGATGGTAAAGCTGAATTGCGAGTGCCTTCTTTGGGAATGAGAACAAGAGTAAGGAGTTTAAATGGATAGCAGGACCACTTATGGCGGCGATGAATAAAGATGGAGAAAGGGTGCACCCGCATGGAAACATACAAACAAGTTAAACTTGATTCTTGCACTCGCTATGATGGTGAAGTCAATTTGCAGAGTGCACATTTGGGGAGATAAAAATAAAAGAGCATGGCTGAATGGAGGGCAAGACCACACCGAGACAGATGAATAAAGATGGATAAAGGGTGCTCCCCGCAAAATGACACTTGGGCGCTTAATAAAAATCCTTGTCCCGATCGCTTTGATAGCTCATCCTTCATGTCAAGCTAATCCAGAAAACATAATCTTAATGAAGACATTAGTTCTAAATTTAAGACAAAGTGAAATCCAATCTATCTAACATCTAAATTTAATTCTAACTTGTTTAAATTCTAGAGCATAAAAAGGGACAAGCAAATGTGTTGATCCCAAGACCTCTCGTGATGAATAGTGTTGATGGGATTTGGGAGTGACAAACCCGGTTAATTCCTTTAGCCAATATGAATTGGTGCCTGCAGTTCCAACACTTCATAGGGACCCTCCCAAAGATTCTCAAACGTATTTTATGAGCATTTGAATCCTCCCTTGATTTATTCCATTTCCTATATTCTTTCTAACTAAGGGCATCCACTAATTTAACATGCCAATCCTTCCCATATTATCATCCAATTGATGGTGACTTATATAAGCCCATCATCCACTAAAACATGCCCTTCAAAACTTTGTTAGTAGCTTCTTCAAAACTTTGACCATTACCTTTGGGGATAGTAAGAGGAACTCTTGGTATGTTTGACTTTAAGAATGGTCAATAAATTAGTAATAACTTCATTCACAAAAGGAGTACCTCTATCGTAATGTAATTGTAAAGGAATACCAAACCGCACAAATGTACTCATGTAAGAACTTTGTCGTTGTAAGGGCATTAGCCTGCCTCAAAAGGAATTGCCTCTGCCCATTTGGTAAAATAATCAGAGCTACAATAATGTGCCGATGTTGCCCTCGCAGAAGAGGGGTTAATAGGACCAATATAATCTAATCCCCAAATTTGGAAGGGTCCTGAGAAATTATGGGGTTTAGTGCAAAATGAATAAGGATCCTCTTGCCAAATATTTGGCACTTGTGGCAAGATTTTATAGCAAGATAACAATCTTTAAATATTGTAGGCCAATAGTATCCCGACCCGAGAATTTTCTTGGCAAGAGTATCTCCAAAAAAATGGCCTCCACATATTCCTTCATGCATTTCTTTAATGATCAAGGCAGATTTCTTCTTCATTGACACACCTCAATAATAGTCCATCCCTGTTGACTTTACATAAAACATCATTAATCATTTTGAACTGCCTACACTTTTCTTTTAAATCTCCTTTTGTCGGCTTGAGGTCAATCCCCGAGGGCATCTCCTTGAATTGTAGAAAATTTTTATAGATAGCTGCCAAATCTTGTTGGCCCCCGCCATCATCATTTGCCTCAAATAAGCTAAGGCATCCACAAAATCAACAACTTCCACTACATCCTCATGGTCAAAGAAAATATAAGGTAAATAGAGACTGGGACTCTTTACTTGATGTAACTCTTTTATAGAAATATCAAAGGTTTGTAACTTGCATGCCCACCTTTGAATTTTTGGTTTAGAGGTAGCCTTACCAAATGACAAACCTGTTGGATTTTGCTTCATATAAACTTGAACTGAACTCTTCAATAATAAATGACCTTGCCTGTCAATGAGAAACATGAGAGCAAAGCAGACTTTCTCCATTCGTGTATTTTTCTTCAGTTGAACTCCATTGTTTGTCGGGCAAAAGCTATGGTGTGCTTGTCCCGCATAGCTAAGCCTATGGCCTTTTTAGTAATAGTAATGTAGACCTCAAATGGCTTGGCCAAATCTGGTTTTTAGGAGAGTTGCTTCACAAATGGATTTTATAAGCAACTCAAAAGACTCTTGGCAACTGATGACCATGTGACAGAACATACTTACTCTCGTGATTTGGAAATCCCGCCATTCTTGTCAACTTAGAAATAGGACTTATAATGTGAGCAAAATTAGGAATATACATCCTAAGAAAACTAGTCATGCCAATAAAACTTTTAACCCGCTTCAGGTTTTTGGGGCACCAGCTTTTGAGAGCTTCAACCTTTTCTTGTGCCACCTGTATACCATTGTTGGATACCTCGTGTCCCAAAAGTTGTCCCTTGATGCAAAAAATACATTTCTTTGGATTAAGGTTGACTCCGATTCCCTACACAAAGAACATATTTTTGCCAACAATTCCAAATGATTAGTAGGGTGAGATCCTAAACAAAGGTCATCCAAATAAACTCTGAATTTTGAGGAGACATAGGCCTAAAAAAATAACATCCATGGCTCTCTGGAAGGTAGCAGGTGCATTCATTAGCCCAAAAGGCATTCTTTTCATTGCATAAGTTCCCCAAGGAGTAATAAAAGAGGTCTTGGGTTGATCTTCTTCTTTAATACTAATCTGATTGAATCCTGAGAAGCCATCTAAAAATGAATACACCTCTTTACCTTTACAAAGATATAAGATTTCTTCTAAAAAGGGCAAAGGGTAACAATCTTTGATGGTAGCTTTGTTGAGATCTCGATAGTCAATGCAAATTCTTAAAGCACCACTTTTCTTCTCCACAGGAACAATACAAGATACCCATTCCGATTAATAATTTCAATAATAACACCTGCATCCAACATCTTATCCAATTCATCTTTAATTAGTCCCATTAGTGAAGCATTAATCCTTCTTAATTTTTGAAAAACAGGTTTACAACCTTCTTTAATCTTAATTTCAAATTGACATACATCAGTTTGATACCTGATAGCTCAATAATCCCAAGCAAATACATCTTTCCTTTCTTCAAAAACACTTGTATGTTCTCTCTTGTTTTGATATTCAATCAAATCCCCAACAAACAAGGTTCGAGTCTTACCATTCTTAGTGATTACAATCTCTTCAGGGCCTCCTTTTTTTCTCGATGCATCAATGGTCAAAATAGGACAGAGTGCTTTTACCTCATTGTCATCAAGATCATCTTCGTGGATAGCTCCCTCGCTTAAGTGTGACATGAGAGTCTCCCTACACAAGGCATCGCCTTCAAAATTCTCGCTCTCCTCGGGATATGAGTGATTTCCCATGAAGCAAAGCTCGAGAGCACTCCCATTGCTTGATTCTTCAAGAGCTCCATATCTGCATTTTTTGTTTGATAGTCTCCTAAACTTGTCTCGCAGATTAATTGTGAATCACCATAAATGTGAATATTGGCAATATTCATAGATTTAGCTTCCCGGAGACCTGCAATCAAGGCTTTATATTCTCGCCACATTAGAAGTGACTTGAGGAAAGATCCTTCCTACTTTAGCTAAAAGTTTGTGAGAAGAGTCTTTCAAAATAGCAGCAGATGATGCAACATTTAATTTTTTAGAGATACCTCCATCAAACCATAAGAACCATGTTGGTCCTTGTATGCTGGGAGGTGCACTTTCCATAATAAGAGGAACCATTTCATATTTTCTTGGTTTTGTATTTTTTTATCCCGAAGATCCCAAAGGTTCTTCAATTAGCATTTCTTTAATAAAATGTACCGCTTCCTTGGAGTCATAGGAGCCCTCTTGGTTATAAATTGTAGCAGTCTGAGAGCCATTGGAGATGGTACATCTCCCTTGAGACCAGACTGGCCTGGCATCCACAGTGGCTAACCATCTCCTCCTCAAAAGTAAGTCATAAATATCGATTCATCTCCTATATCTTCAAAAGCCACCACAATAAAGTTAGCAACTACATGCTTATGCCTTTTCAGATTAATGTGCACTTTAGTCACCACACCAATAGGAGAAATCTTAGCATTATAAAAAGATTTTAATAACATAGAAGCCTTCTTATCCACTTCAAAACCACACTTCTTCATAATATGATATGGCATGATATTTAGAGGAGAACCCCCATCAAGTAACACATTAGAAAAGGTATACCCTCCTAAAGCAAAATGAACATGTGAATGCTCCGTGGTCTTCTTCATGTCAGTGCTAGAATAAGGTCAAGGGCATCAAGAAAAATTCACACAAGCATTTAATACCTCATTATTAGTTTGTTGAAGTACCTTTTCCTGTAACTAGGTGCAATCTTTAATAAAGTAAAGAGATCCACACTCACCTTGGAATTTTTAAGCAAAACATCAACCTCATCAAAGTCTTGATCTTTCTTACCATATTTTTGCCGAGGGGTGGAGCTATGATCCGAACAGTGATTCCATTACAGTGTGGCACAGGCCCGACAAAGAGAATGCTTACTTGGTTCAAAGATGTACTTGAGCTTCATTCATGCTTCTAGTTTGCACCACCATAACTTCTTCAGATTTAGGAACTTCAGAGCTTGAATAAACCTTATAGAGGTGCTTGGTTCAGCAAATCTCACAGGGGGTTTAGACTCGGTCTTTTCTTTTTCCCTGCTTTTAGCAAAATATTCCTTAACAAAGACACCTAGCATCAAGATGGCCAACCTCTTTACAAAAAGAACAAACAGACATTCCTTTCCAAAATGGCCTTTTCTATTACATTTGGAGCACACTTGCCAATAGCATATTTCGATGGGTGAGAATTCCTATTGCAATGAATACATTCAGATAAGTTTTACCCTTCTTCTTGCAGCCTTGAGTTCAACTAATTGTTTAGTTATTTCTGCTAAGGCTTCAAGAACCTTTGGATAAGTCCGACTTGACCTCTCGCAACTTGGGAATTGGCTTCTTCCTCTTTGGATTTCTTTTTTTTCTTTTGTATGGCATAAACCGAATAGAAGGATGATGATCATAATGTGCATCAAGAGCATCGTGGTAAAACGGGTCGAGTATATGAGAAGCATAATGTTTATCGTGCAAAGTAGAGAGCATCCGGTCGATCGGTGGTTTTGGCAAAGACTTTGTAAATGGAATCAAACCCTTCAAAGCCTTTTGATTTTGAGCAACTTTCTTTGATATCCGGTCTTCTTTGCGCACCATTGATAAAGGCAAGAATTAAAAAACAGAGTTGGGATGGTAACTTGTGCTTTTTGACACCTGCTCATGAATGTACTAAATCTCTCCTTGTAATCGATTCACACTTTCTCCTCGCATATATAGAAAAACCTTGCAGTTCATTAACCAAATCTTGTGGAGCAAATAACTTACCAAATCTATCCGTAAACTTTGACAAGTTCATCCCATGAAGTGGTACCCATTAACTTCTCATAAGTTAACTAAGCTCCAAATTCACTCTCATCTTTGAAACATTTTTCAAATTCTGAAAGCTTGCATCCTTTCTTGAAACCATAATCCCCTGTAATAGTCTTCAAATATTCTCAAAAAGTGGTTAGCACTCATGCCGGAATCAAAGGTAGGCAAGGGAACAGGGGACATTCAACTCAAACCGGTATGGCATGTTTTGAAGTAAGCTAGTTGAGAAACTTGAAGGCAATGGCCTTTCTCTCGCAATGATCCGATACATCAACATCTTCTAATGGTTCTCGATTCTGCTGAAATTTTTGCTTTGGGGCCATGAGTTCGAGATCCAGAAGATCTCAGAGAACCTCCAAGATGTTGACCCTAAACCCGCTTAAAGGTCAACCACACAAGGAACCAATTCAAGTTTTCACTCAAATTGGGGTTAGAACCTCCAGATCACTTGAGGTGATCAGTCTATGCAAGGAAATCCCAAAAACAAGTTCAAAAGTTCGAAGTTCTATACCTTTCCCATTTCCAAAAATAGTACCTTTGCCAAAACAAATGTGGTGTCGAGATGCATCGATTTTTAAGTCGATGCAATAGACTTGGTCAAAAAGTGGTAGTTAACCAACAAGAAAACCTCCTCGACCAAGTCGAGACTTAAATCTGAGTTATTCGAGCTCAAAGTGGGGTCAAATTTTGGTCAATAGAGGTCAAATGTAGAAAACAAAGGATCGAAATTGAGATTTGAGTTGCCAATCACCTTTTGAGAAATTCCCAAGTAGATAGGTTGCAATGATGCTAGGGAAGAGGGGCAATCAATCAAATCTTCATTTGATATGTAAAAGTATTTTTGTGGCTAGATTTGGCAAAATACAACAAAACCGCCCAAAACCCGAGAGCAATTTTTTTTGAATTTGAGCTATACTTGGTATTTTTGAATGATTCCAACTCCTTTGATTGCACGGTTCTAAGGATAGATGGCAAGTGGTCCAAAGGAATAGAAAACACACTAGAATTTTCTCAGAGACTATTTTGTAGCAAGAATTGTAGAATAATATATCGTAGATGGATTTGACAACTTGGCAATCGATTTGAATTGATATGGAAGTAAATATATCATGATAACAGTAATATAAGGATGCTTCATAGCTTTAAATCACAGAAAATAATCTTCTCAAGTCAATAAATAATTTTTGAAGGTAATGTCAATCGATCTTGTGGATCCAATTGAGGAGAGCTCAAGAACTTCAAGGATCATCCGTGATCTTGCTCAAGAATGATCAATGTAGGATCCGAATACTTCGGGCCTTCAAATTTTTCTCTGTTCGCTTTCCCATGTATATAGATTTAGATTTTAACTGCTCCTAAGATCTTAGAGCTTAAATTTAGGCTTAATTGGATGCTTAGGGGCTGAATACGTAAGTAGGTAGTTTTCGTGAGTCCAAGGCTTCCATTCCGGCCAAGTGATTCGAAAGCAATTTTTCCAATTTTAGGGTTCTTCACCGTATTTTTCCAGAATTTATGCGATACACGGGGGTCAGATTTTTGGGAGTATAAACCAGAATATGTCAGATTTAGCCATTTAGAAATGTTAGGCCATGGTTTCAAAGGGTGCCTTATAAAATAATTAGATAGATAGATCAATTGAGGAGATGGCAACCCTAATTTTTGAGGAATATGCTAGGCTTAGATACCATGTATTGGGATATTCCATAGGTAGCATGAATATTTAAGGCACAATGGTGGACAAAGCAAAGTGGTCATAAAATTCCAGGCTAGAAATGGGCTAGGGGTATTTATGAAGGTGTGATAAGAGTGGGAAAAGGGATATGAAATAAGGAGGCAAAAAGAATTAAGCAATCAAGGTGTGATTTGGCAAAAAAATGAACAAGGGAAAATATAAGCATAAGGGGAATATGACTAGGGAAATGGGGGTAAGAATATGGATAAAAATGACTAGGAGGTGGAATCTAATGCCATGGGATCTTCCAAACTTTTAACTTCCAATCTTCAAGTCTTCCAAACTTCATAACCCAGAATCTTCTAGAGCATATTCTTGACTAAGCACTTTGACCTTAAATAAAGTACCTCATGTGAGTTTTGAACCTGGAGCACTTGTTGTCTTGTAAAATGAACATCCTTTGACCTTCATATCAATGTTGACTACCAAGTCCTCTTTTGACTTAGCCTTCCTAACTTCAACAAATAAAGCATTCAATTAGTATGTTGCCCTTTGGGGGCAACACCAATAAACATGAGAAAGATCAAACCCACAGGAATATACATGCCAACTATATAGAGCCATGATAAAATGATCCTGGTAAACTCTCAAAATACAATGGGTACTGGCCTTTCTCGAAAGTGTCTGATCTCACAATCGACCTTACAAACTCATTTGCATGCATTCTAATTAAAACAGAATGACCATAAATAACTAGACCATCACATATATAGTAGACCATAGCATTACTATGGGCCAGATCTTTCCAGTTCCTAAAGATTAAAGATTAAATTTGTCAAGAACAAGAAATTGATCTCTATTGTTATGGAACACACCAATGAACCATACATTTTATATCCCTGAAACCTTATTTAAGGCTTCTCAATCAAGTCATGGTCTCCCAATCTGTAATCCATCCAGAATTGCTACATAATCCACAATCAAACTGTTAGCAATGACAAAAGATCTCTATTTGAAACAAACATACAATATGAGTTGCATGGATAACTCAGATTGGCCAAGCTTTGGTTCACCAAAACTAGAGCTAGCTCAAGATGCAATAACCAAGGTATGATAGTTCACCACCCAGCCAGGTCATTCGGTGCTAAGAATTGGCAGAATTATGGCAAGGCCAGACAATCAGCTTTCACTGGTAGCTCCTCCTTCGAGCTAGCAGTCCTCAATATAAGACACCAAGAGTTAGACTTTAGATAGTAATAGGCTATTGAATAAGAATAGCAGAAGCTCTAGGAAAAAGTAATGGCTTTCTTAGAATCAGATTCATGAACGAATGTGTAGAGCAGTCTTCTTTGACCCCCTATCACTCTTCCGGCTATATCTCTCTTATTCGGATGACTCACGAAACTCCAATTCGGAAACTAGACTCCGAGCCGGTTCCAAGAAGTAAGAATCGCCTTCATCAGAGCTCTGGTTGCTGAGATGTGTGTAACTGAAGTTCAGGGTCTATTTATAGGTCTCTGCCACGACTTTAGCCCCTTTTTAATTTGGCTAAACCTTTTTAGCATCATAAATATAGATCATAGATTGCCTTTATTGCCTTTCCTTGCCAATACTTTGCCAAACTTAGACACCCACACTAGTCCACCAAGACTAACATCAAAGACCACTCCCCCGAGCTACCATATTCATAACATTTATTGTGTAGATTTGCTTCAGTAATAGATTGGGCTATGTAAAGATTGTATGGCTCTAAAGCCCCTGGGGATATATGGAAATGTACGATAATATTTTCTTTAAAGATGGGATAATTTCATTTGAATTGGCCACAACTGTTTTGCCTATTGTTCAATGCTTGAATGAAGTAAGCAACTTAACTAATAATTTTTTTGAGACTGAGGAAGTTTTTATGCCTTTTTTTCAAGCTCTGCAAGTTTTTGACAGTAATCATTTTCAGAAACTTACTAAGACACTGTCTGAAGACATTCGTGATGCATATCATGGTTCGACTTATCCTCAAAACTAGTTTTGCTAATAATTGAACAAGTAACGGGAGGAAGTGAAGAACCGTTCACTTGTTTCAGACAATGCATATTTAGGAGTGTATATTCAAAAGAACTGTATGAAAGGATCCGAACATCTCAGACTCCATGGTTTTACGAACTACAAATATATGCCTATCTTTGTCCCTGATCCCGCGCAACTCCTTACCAGCTGCAGTAGACTTCGGAAGCCTAAAGTTTATTGACTATGGCGGAGCTTACATGGTCACTTGCTGGAGCCTTGATAGAAACCCTTACAAATTTTCCTCCGCAGTTTTGAAACCTTCTATGAATCGTGCCAGGTGTGCCAATAGCTTTTTCGCATCCGCAAATAGTACCGGCGCCCTCGGTGGGGACCCTCCCCTAACCACGAGAAAATATATGTCTGCAAATTTATGCTATAAGTGTACCTTTAGCGGACTTACTTTTGCTTAAGAATCCACAGGTAAGAAAGAAAAAAACTCATCCAGATGCCATGGCCATGAGTTTGTCAAAAAACCTATAAAATACGTCGGATCTGCATTCAAAAAGCCCCACCATATTGAATCTTTCCAAAATAAACTAGTGCCCATGTGCCATTACCATGCTAGGGTTTGCAAATTTGGTAGCCATAGCTCTGCTGCACAGAGAAAAAGGGGAAAAAGTGCTCTCCCACAACTATATTGTGGGAGAACGCAAATTGGTCTCCCTTTCTGGTGGGACCCACTCCCAGCTACCGTCAAAAGAGATCCTAATTAACGTACATTGTACGTTGGCCAAGATCATTCCATAAATTTATAAAATGATAGGGGTATGTATGTGGTGAATGTGGTAAAATTCGTAAAAATGTATGGGCATTTTGTAGTACATGGTGCAGTCGTCGTCCACGTCAGAAAGGGATCATAATTAGCATTCTCCAAGGTCATTCCATAAATTACAAAAAGTTAAGGGTATGTATGTGGTGAAATTAGTGAAAACATACGGGCATTGTATTTTTTCCCTACAATTATTAAATGGTAAAAGCTGTACAAATACTATTACCAAAATGCCCTTACAAATACTATTACCACACGTGCAACAATAGCTAGACGCCGCTTGGCCCAATCGTGGGGGTGATCTAGTGGTTATATAGCGATCATATGAACAATAATCCAAGATGTAGCTGAATTCTAGCTGATTCAGTGCTGAACAAAGATTTTTTCAGCTCATTTTGGAGTTTCAGCTGGCGCGACGTCGAGGGCACGCCACCGGGTCTTTGCTGATAAGATGGGGTCTTTGCTGTCAACGGTGACAAGGAAAGCCTCCATGTGAGTCGCCCATTAGACCTTTGGCCTGGATTATTCCGGTCACTTAAACTACAGCTCGGTGGGAGACGTACTAGTGTGTGAGAGACTAGATAGACGCCATCTGTGGGGATTGGGTGGGAGACGGTAGTCAGCTGGGTGGGAGACGAGAAAGACGCCACTTGTGGAGATTTGGCTTCCTAATAAGTAGGATCCAACCTAGCCTATCTATCATGCGAAAAGGGACACGCCACTTGGTGGGAATCCTCCTATTAAGTAGGATCGAAGCTATCTATCGTGTGGAAATTACAGACTCCAGAACTTGCAGCAGATAAAAATACGAGCGACGCTAATGCAGCCACCGGAGGCCAGAGATCTTGATGCAACCAAATACGATGATGTGCCCTTAGCATCCGATAAATCCTCAAAACGAGTTCTTCTGTACGGAACTCTTGATATATGGATAAAGGAAGCAAAATGCCTTCCTAACATGGATCTCTTCAGCGAGAAGATTACGCAATGTTTCTCTATCCTCTCTGTCTGCAGAAAACCTTCCACTAAAGCCAAGGAGGATATCAGACATCACTCCAGAAACAAAATTACCAGCGACCCATATGTTTCGCTCGATCTGGGAAGCGCAGTACTTATGAGGACAAGGGTAATCAGTAACAGCCAAGATCCAAAGTGGGACGAACGTTTCCGTGTGCATGTTGCACATTTTGTGTCTGAGGTTGTGCTACTAGTCAAAGATGACGATGTGTTTGGAGCACAGTTGATTGGAAAGGTTAAACTCCCTGCAGAGAAAATTTCGTGCGGAGAGCCTCTAGACGGATGGTTTGACATACTTGGATCCGGAGGCAAGCCGTGCAATGCAGGTGCCCAGTTGAATCTGTGTATAAAATTCACTTCTGTAGAGCAGGATGGGCACTACACGGATGGCGTTGATGATAAAGGGGTTCCGAATACTTACTTTCCCTTGAGAAAAGGGGGCAATATCGTCCTTTATCAAGATGCTCATGTTCCAGATGGTACATTGCCTGACATAGAATTAGATGGCCGGAAATGTTTTAAGCACGGAAAGTGCTGGGAAGAAATCTGCACTGCAATCTTGGAAGCTCATCATTTAGTTTATATTGCTGGATGGTCCGTCTATGATAAAGTTAAACTTGTTCGAGAGCCCAATTCTAACATTTTAGAAGGCGGCCAATCTACATTAGGTGAATTGCTAAAACGAAAATCAGCAGAAGGCGTGCGCGTCCTTTTGTTGCTGTGGGATGACAAAACATCTCATCACACACCTTTTTTCAATTTTGTATGTTCCTTACAGCTTCTTATTTTATAGAAGGTATTGTCATAAAGGGTGCTGTCTATAGGCATCCATTGTTGTTCATTCAAATATAATTTCTGTCTGGTATAGGAAGGTGTGATGGGAGTTCATGATGAAGAGACCAGAAAATTCTTTAAGCATTCATCAGTAAGATGTGTATTGTCCCCTCGCTATGGAGATAACAAGTTAAGTTGGGTCAAGCAAAAGGTATCGTTATTTCAAACCTGGTTTCCTGCTAACATTTTGGTTGTGTCTGTGAACCTGTTGGCATGTTATATGGCTTCATGTTATTACAGATAGTGGGGACCATGTATACCCACCATCAGAAGATGGTAATAGTAGATTCGCAAGGACCAGGCAATTGCAGAAAGCTAACTGCATTTCTAGGGGGCCTTGATCTCTGTGATGGTCGTTATGATACGCCAAGGCATCCTTTGTTTAGTACATTAGATACTGTTCACAGGGACGACTACCATAATCCTACACTCACAGTAAGTCTTGTATGTCCAACTACTAGGTAAGCTGGATATGCTGTAATTTTCTCTGAGTTGAAGATTTCTGCTCATTGGAGTGGTTAATGAAAAAGGCATTTTCTGGCGAAGATTTCTGAAAAGTTAATAACTACAGGGTTCGGTAGCTAGTGGTGGACCAAGACAACCATGGCATGACTTGCATTGCAAGATTGATGGGCCTGCTGCATATGATGTATTGACTAATTTTGAGCAGCGCTGGCGTAAGAGCACTCGATGGCATAGACATACTGAATCATTGATTGAAATTAACCGTATATCATGGATACTGAGTCAAAATCAAGGGGAGGCTGCTTTGATGGTAACACAAGAGGATGATCCTGAGACTTGGCATGTACAGGTAGGTTTCTATAATGATTTACTTTCAATCATGTGCTGGGTTGTAATTTTCAACAGAAAAGTCTGCATCTATTACTCTTTGGTTTTTGGACTGAGAGCATGCATATTCAAAATACAAAGGTATACCATAGTTTGAGTTCTCATCCTTTGAGTATCTTATCTCCAGACCTTTTATGCTTGCTACATGGACTGGATGTTTTCCTGCTATTCTGCAATATGTGTACTGCCAACGATGTGAATATGTTGTTAGAGAAACTTATTTAGTCGTATATTGGAGCCTTCTTCTCTGTAAGCTTTTTGAATTCGTACAGTATATATGTGGTTAATTTACTTTTCACTCCATCAAAATGTTGAAGAAAGGTTCTAAAATGGCACTTGGATTGCAAAGCTCAAGGTCCTGGGTTTAGATACCTGGTCAGTCTGTTTCTAACATGAGGGATATTGAAGCTTAGAGAAGAGTCTTATCTAGATAGGAACGGGGACTTTGGATTGCTAAGAGTGCCAAATGTCAATATATCCTGTGCATTTGCAGCTTTTAAAAAACAATATGCAGCTCTTTGACGTCTTGTGTGGCATGCCAATTTTTTTTTTTATCTCCGGCAGTTTTGGCTTTGGTTACCATGTTGTTAATCTCTCCAAACTTTTATCTTAGATTTTTCGCTCAATTGATTCTGGTTCAGTCAGAGGCTTTCCAAGGCGTGTATCCGAGGCTGTGAAGCAGGTAGATATATAAGCAGAAAGGCTTTTCGTTTTATATTTTTGTATTTTCTTTCAGACCCAATAATGTTAAGTAGAAACGTCTGTTTAGAGAATGGTCTCATTGGGTTTACATCTGATGGGTAATACTGTACAGAATCTTGTTTGTGGGAAAAACATCACAATTGATATGAGCATACAGACTGCTTATGTTGAGCGAATTCGAGCTGCTCAACATTTTATTTATATTGAGAATCAGTACTTTCTTGGGTCCTCTTATGCATGGGAAGGATACAAAGAAGCAGGTGCGTGCCATAATTGCTGGATGCTATATATGTACTAGTATCTTCTGATTTTGCAACTTGATTACCTCATTCTTGATCAGAAAGAAAGAGTTTCTTAATGTCTACACAGGAGACTCTAGGGATACAGCAAGGCTTCAACATCTAGGAGCATTCTCCTAGTTGAAAGTGCTAGCTAAATCTAGCAAAAAAGAAAGACTAAAACTTCGTGATAAAGCTTATCAATAATTCTATATCTTACGAATTTTATTGCACCCACTTATAGGGCCTGAAAATACCTTGTGATGCTTCCTACATGCCTGTGGTCCCTTTTCCTCTTTTGGGACTGTCCATTCTTAATTTGGCCATGTTCCGAGTGTCCCCAGCGGACCCGTCTGACTTTCTTTTCTTATTATTGTTTAATGATGCCTGATCGAGTATGGAAAAAGAAGTCAGCACTGTTTGTTTTAATTCTGAATCAGCTTCTTTTTGTTTGAGCACATTTTCCTCTGAGTTTAGTGAGTCCATATATATACAAAGCAAGGCATTTCTGGTCTGGAAATTTGATGAGCTGCCTCAAAGTGGTTGGGTCGCCTCTTTGGGTCCCTGAAAAGACAGTGACACCTTCCACTTATTTCATAGTATAAATTGTTCTTCTGAATCCACTGCTTCGAAGTTGCACATTTGACAGTTGTTCACGTGCCTGCCCTTGGCACACTTCAATCTCTAAGTGATGAGAAGAGACATGGAACTGCCCCAATACATTCCTGAATTTATGTGACAAGTGTTTTTTAGTATGCAAAACGTGAAGAGACCAATCTCTGGACATATTCAAGAAATTATCTTGTAGAATTGTCTTTCGGTTGATAATGCTTTCGAAAAGGTCCACCTGTCTGCCACATACATGTGTTCTAAATCATGATGAATGTTCATATATATCTCATGAGGTTTCAAACGATCGTTGGAGGCTGAGTGCGTGTTGGGAGCTGAGCGACTCTGCTTAAGTGGTCGAAGGTGATAGATTGAGAAGCCCATTTTGTTGAACACATTGCGTAAGCGGAAAAACCAGCTGTCTTTGCCTAAGTCGGCCAATGTTTTGGATAAACTGAATGCTAAGTGAGGGAGCCTTTGCCTTTCATCTTGTATATTAGCCAAAGACTGAAGTCTATGGAAATAAGACAACACCATAAGCACAACTTCAAGTTTCAGAGGATTGGCTGCAAATTCTGCCAACATTATGTCATGTGGGAGTGTGGGTTTTGCTCCTGATCATTCTTGACATCATTTATATTTGGAGACTCTCGAATCGATTCCATAATTCTTCTCTTTAGGGGTCAAACCTGTGCCCCATACAAATCTATTGGTTTAATCGAACTATTGAACAAATGGAGTTTGGTATTGATGTCAATAAAAGTGCTTCTAGAAGCATTCTCGCTCCATAAGAGCCCATGAAGTGTAGCCTTTAGGAAGTCTTTTCCAAGGTATGTGTAGCCTGAAACAATTCCAAGGTATGTGTAGTCTCCATTCCAAGGTATGTGTAGGCTGAAACAATTTCCACTGGCTGCCCTTGGAAGGAAAATTCATTTCCATGCATCACAGGCCTGGAGGTGTTGAAAATCATCTTTTTGGTGTTCTGGAAGTTTACTTGCAACTCTCTTTCTTTGCAAAAGGCATCCAAAGCCAATAAGTGGTTTTGCAGTCCCGTAGCGGAGCAGAAGGATGTGGAAATTAAAACCACGCATTGGGCCTGCTGCGAGGACCCAAGTTGTTGCACTTTATGCAAAAAGGAGACTAACTGGAATGCTGCGTCCAGTTGCAGAGGAGTGGCTGAAAATTTTGCTAATATGATTGGATGCAGCACAGAGGCTTTGCTCATGATCATTTTGGACAGAAAATAGATTTGCAGTCTTTCTATTTGCCTATTCTTTGGCTGTCATGTCCATCCCCCACATCAAGGCTCCGTATAGAGCAGCTGGTCTAACTAAGGTGGTGAAAAGATGAAGCTTTGCTGCAACATCATGAAAATCCACTTTGAAACATTTCTTTTCTAGCATTGCAAGTGAGGCATATCCTTTTGTGAGTCTTGCATATGCTGCATCTTTCGTGCGAAAGACGGGACCCTTAAATTGCACACCCAAGTAAGTATAACGAGAAACCACTTCCACTTGTTGGGGCTGCGATGCATCCAAGCACGTGACGTGTTGGAAACCATCACTTTTGTTTTGTCCAAGTTCACTTTAAGCTCTCTTTGCATGCAAAATTTCTCAAGTGCCAATAAATGATGTTGAAGGCTTTCAGGAGAATTAAGGACTGAATGCCTAAGACATGTCAGGAGACCTTGGAAAGGAACAAATCATAGCATACGGCATTTGGAGCTTGACCTCAAGCTCAGAATATAAAAATTGTTTCTGCAACTTCTCAACTCAGAGATTTGCTAGGAGACTAGGGGCACAAAGTGCACAAGGTTTTAAAGAGCGTGTTCTTCCTTGGCCACTCCCACAAATGACCCTTCTTGCATTGCCTTTGAAGCTCCCACAAGGCCTTCAGACCATTACTATATCTGTGATCAATGCACTTGGTTCCATGTATAATTACTTTCAAATATAACCCCTAAATATTTAAAAGATGTTACAGTCTCCAACTGATGGCCCCCCATAGTGAAAGACATGCTTTGCAAGTATGCCTACTACCATCACCTTTGTTTTCATTATGTTTACCTCCAAACAAGTTTTCTTACAGAATTCAGCCAGTATTTCCAAGTGCCTTTCCGATCCCTAATGCCTTTCCAATCCCTGCTTACTTTTTGCTATAAGCACCACATCATCTGCATATAACAAAAGAGAGATGACATGTTCAGCCAATGGAGCTCATGGACCAACGTGGTACACTACCCAATCCTCTAGTTCATCAATGAATATGCCGAATAGGGTGGGAGAGGCGGGCAGCCCTGCTTTACTCCAATATTACTGTTTATACTCTCCTTGCATATGTCTGACCATGGCCGCGACAGTTCACCAGAACCTTGCCATTAGGTTCCAAACAGCGGACCTTAGGCCCATAGACACATTGAGAGTCTCCATCCTTGTCCATAATTTATCCCGCGGTATAGTGTCAAATGCTTTGGTATAATCTACAAATACCATAAGCAAAGGTTTATTTTTCCCCTTAACATTCTCAACAATAGTCCGCAGAGCTACTACCTGATCTATTGTAGAATGCGGCGGTCTGAAACCAGCTTGCCCTCAGGCTCTTACTCCATTTTCCTTTGTCCATAAGCTCAATTTTCTCTCAACAATGGTTGCAAAGAGCTTAGCCCATAGATTGTTAACCATAGTTGTGCGAAAATTATTTACGTCTGTAACATTTCCTCCTTTAGATACAGGTGCCAACCTATTACATTGCCAATCTCTTGGGAATCCCTGTAGGATTGCTTTATTAAACATACTGAAGCAATAAACGCTACCATTGATTCTTCAGCCCATTTCACCAATCAGCCTCTAGACCAAGACCATCTGCTGCTTTACTATTGGCTAGGCGATTGATGCCAACTGATGCCAACTGAATAAGTCTACATCTTATGCAGGCATAGGCTCATTATCATGACTCATTTATGGTATAGTTTGCGCACATGCTCAAGCAATGTATCAGGCCTTTGAGTATGTTAACTCTTAGGGTGTTATCCTTTCCAAGGTAAGCTTTTCTTGTCTTTCTTTCACGTAGGCCCTTTTTTTTCCTCCTTGTCAGTTTTCTATATTTTAGCAATTTCCCTTTCTTATCTGCTTCTGCTGTGTCAATGAATCTTTTACGTGCTTGCTTACATTCTATGTCAAACCATGAATTACTTGCCAATCCCTTCGCCGCGCTGTTAGACTGGAAGCAAGATTGGGCAACCTGCAGGAGAGTATTGGTGATACATTCGCTCATCTTAGAAACATCATCATGCTCATGTAGAGTTACCTTTTTCGTCATTTCCTTACATTTGACTTGCCTCTTACTGTCTACTCTGTACCCATGGGCCACATGTGGATCCATTTATTTTGCTACAATTTTCTTGGTCACAATGGACCACATTAAAGGGTTATGGTCTGATTCAGCCCTACCTTCTCCTACTTGAAAATTACATATGCTTGCAACAGGCTTTCATTGGCAATCAAATAGTCGACAATGCTTCTTTCCTTGCATGTCAGTCTGTCTTTTCCAGGGAATCTGTCCAAACCATTACATATCCGCAAGTCAAAGCTAGAACACAATGTAAGCAATAACTTACCCATAGATGTTGTCCTGGCCATGTCTTTTGAAGACCGTCTCCATCCCAACCTCCATCCCAATGCATCAATTTCTTCATCATCTAGCTCATTGAACCAGAAAGCTTTTCCATCCTCCTTTATTATTCTAGCCTGAGAGTTTGATGTTCTGGCATTAAAATCTCCAACTAAGAGAGTGCCAAATGAACAATTGTATTTATGAAGAACAAAGGTAAAATATTATACTGTAAATATGTAGCTTATATAACCATTATTGATGACGTGGCACCATGATGACGTAGCATCATCCATGATGATGTATTATAGTCTGGGCCACTCATTTGTTAGGGAGGTCTAGTTAGAATGTTAAACCTCTGCTGAAACTGAAATTTAACTAGGAACAGAAAACATATAGTGCACAAAATAATTCCAGGTTTTTAATGGTAGAACTCCTAGTAGAGCCTTCGCCTCCCTGAACTTAGCGCCCATGAAAGGCTTGTTTCGCGAGCTTGTTTCGTACCATCAGCAAGCTGTTGCTCTGTTTCACAACATTGAAGATTTAAGACAGTCAGCTGCAACTGCTCATGAACAAAACAGATCTTCTAATTCATATGCTTAGTATCTAGGTGATATTATAATAGTCTTTAACCAAGTCATTAGCACCTAAGTTATCAACCGATATCTATGCTGGGTGAGCTCTCTAGACTCTCTATGGTGGAAGGATTACCAATTTTACATTCTCAAACTTAAAATGTGAGGCATGCCACTTAATCAAACAATCACAAGCACCTTATCCTTCAAATTTGGCTGAAAGAGCAGGGGTCAAGTAGTCATCTGCTTGTCTCTAAGAAGTTCTCTTTACAAAGGGGAGCAGAGGCAATCAAGTTTATTCATAAGTGTGCTCATGGATATTTTTTGGTACTTTTTAGTATTATGGACACTTTGGGTATTTTTTTAGTGTTTATGCTTCTGATATTCGCTTGTGATATTCTTCAAGTCATAATGCTTAATCTGTTGCAATATGTCAGGCGCCATCCATTTGATTCCCATGGAATTAGCTCTTAAAATTGCTTCCAAAATCAGGAGTGGACAAAGGTTTTCTGTCTATATCGTGATCCCCATGTGGCCAGAAGGTGTCCCAGACAGTCAATCAGTTCAAGAGATTCTTTATTTTCAGGTATTTTCACAAAGAAAATGTGATATGGTTATGAGTCATTCTGAATTTTGCTGCTGGACATCGTCATTTATTTTTGTTTGAGCAACTTGCAGGGTAAGACAATGCAGATGATGTATTCAATAATCGCGGATGCTTTACAAGACGTAGGTTTGTCTGATAAGTGCCATCCCAAAGATTATTTGAACTTCTACTGTCTTGGGAATCGAGAGGCTAAGGATCCAACTGAACCAAATCCAGTAACTCCTCCCACTGAAAAGTCAAAACAGGTGCAGTTTACATGCTAGAATTCGAGAAGTCCATTGAGCTGCTAAATTCTCTTATGCGAAGCATTTAAATATTTTTTTTGTAATCTGATTCAATGTACCATTGACTATGTGTCTCCTCATGGAGCAGTGGTAAAAAGTAAATTATAAGCAATGCATTATAACTTGTAAGCAGGATGCTGTAACATCCTTCAGATTAAAGCCAGAATAGTAGGTCATTGAACTTGTTGCCACTCAGCTGAAACTTGAGGAAATTTTCCAGGTAACAGGTAACTTATTTGCCACATAGGCTTTAAAAATGGAATCTCTTAGCTGGCGAGAAAGAATCGCTCTGGAGGCTGTCACTTTTCCAGGAATATAGAATCGAAGCTTGCATTCACAATTTTATTGCCACTGCTTAGTTTACTGATGGAGAACTGAGTAACATGGGTTACAAAAGATAAGAGAGCAGTACATGAAGGAGAGAGGGCTGGAAACAGAGAGTTAAGACCGAGAGGAATCTACTAGAGGTTAAATAAATGGCTTGAAATCCAGTATTGTTGCTAGGATATATGTGATGAAGGACATCATGCTGTAATGACATGGCGAATCTTTCAAGGTGTATTCAGTTGTGAAGCTCAGTTAGCTAGCGCCCTGTTATTGTATCTTGGCAAGGTGTCTGGAAAACCCCTTTTATTTTTGTCAAAAAGTTGGTTTTTGTCCAACGTGGGCAATCTAAAAAGGCTAATTGGCCAAATATTAATGCTCCGGGATGCTTCATTTCTTTATTTACGATGTGGGCTGCTGGAAGGTACCATGCAAAAGCCTCTTAATTTTTCCAATCCTGCTTCACAAATCCCTGCCCCCTACAGCCATACTAAAGGCAGAAGTCAAGAGTTCAAGGGTTCAACAGGATGGGAAAGGAGATTCATTACCTGTTCAGAGAGCATACAACAATTCTGGACAAGGTCATAGAGGGATCAAGAGCTAGAAAATGGAAATGTAATCATTGTGGCATAGAGAGGATTTTAAATCTAGATAGAGTAAGGGATCATACTGTTTCTAGCAAAACAAAAGGACGTTGCAAGAAAGTTTTTCAGGAATAGTGTCAAGGAAATACATGAGAAAGTGAGGGTGCTCTTCAATTGAAGTTTTTGCAGCAAATACCAATCTACTAGAAGTCATGGAGCAAGGCCCTTCTGATAACAGAAATATGGGAGTTAAAGAGCCTCTTTCCAAGGAAGCAAAACAAAGAAGATTAAGTAAGACAAGTTGGGCCAGTGCATATAAGGAATAGGCCAGGATAGAGGTGCGCAGGTGCATTTCATGATCTTTGGTCGCATGGGCACATTTTTTTTCACATGCAATTAATTGTTCAAAAGCCAGGAGTGCCAATTAATGGCAGATTCGTCTTTAAAGAAAGAAAGAAAGAAAGATTATATTAACGTCTATGAGAGACCGCTTGGGTCTATGAGACCAAACATACATCAATCATGTCCAGCTAGGGGCGCATTTGCAGCCACCTAGAGATATTGCATAAAAAAGAAAAAAGAAAACTAAAACAATGAGATTAAGAAACTTAAGAAACTTTTGTCTTCTTGGCCACGGGCTCAAAGTATAAAGTAATGTCAGACTTGTTTTCTCTTTTGAAGGACTGCTTATGTTTATCCTTTACCGTCCGCTTTCTTCTTCTCGACACTTTCATGGTTACTCCTTTTGAGATTGGATGAGATGGTCCGGGGAGAGAACCTGCCTTCCGTTTATTATCATTATCGCCTCCAATGAGAAAGGAAGTCATCAGTCTTTGCGTAGGATCGTTTTCTATGCACAGTTAAAGATATTCAAAGGACAATAGAGGAAATTGGGTTAGAAAATGGGATTGCAAGAGCAAGGGAGTTAATATCTTGAGAAGGAATACCCAAGGACCTTTTGGACGCCTTGTGCAAGTCACTCCTTCGATCTGCTTTAGGTAAGTAGCGTGTTGGGAGAGTCTGCGCAATTTCTCACATAAATTCTTCTGGGCATAAAGAACAGGTAGCGCATGTGTTATGACACAAATCTTTGGGATGACAGGGAGGCATTTGTGGAAAGATCGCAGCATGTTTTTAATATGGAAGACAGCACACTCGCTTAGTTCAGCTTAAGTTATGAGTTTATTGAGAGGATTAATGAGATATTCAAAGAGTTCGAGAATGCTCATGAAGCTCTTGGGTCGAATTGTGTTAAAACTATCAAAGAGCACACCGAAAGATGGAATTGGTTTCATAGGCCAATACATGCTCTTGCTCATATTATGGCAGTTTGAAGTTCAATATGAGGATGCTAAAATTAACAAAGAACTGCAAGAGTACATCACTAAGATATTTAAGAAGGAAGATGACACATGCAGCAAAAGCTTAATGAGCAGCTATAGGATTGCTTATTAATTCTGCTGCGATAAAAAAAGAGCCCATGTTGAAGCCAATTGTATGGTGGGAATCCTATGGATCGTCTTCTCCTGAGTTGCAGAAGTTAGCATTACTATCTTGTCTCAAGATTATGCTTCTGCCCATGTGAACGGAAATTGGAGTGACTATTCACTAATACAGACAAAGCAGGATAGCAGGTTAGATTTGCATCAAATTGAGAGACTCCTCTATTGTACGAAAAATCTGAAATTGGTAGATAAGTTCGAGGATATGCCAAGTGCAAAGCAGTTTTAAGCCCTCGGATTTTTTTTGCAAAAGTAGCTGGAAAGTTTCCGGAATTTTTTTTAAGGATAGCCGGATTTTTTGAGGTGAACCCCCCCATTTTTGAACCATGCAGGTATTACGTACCACTGATGCATGTGGCACTCAAACATTGTTTTCTGGCTCTGGTATCGATGGGAGATGGTCGCTAATGCCATCAGGTGAGTTTTATGCATATCAAGCTGATAGGAAGCTGTTTGAACAGTTTTTTTTTGTTCAAATACCAGAATGCTTTCATGAGCTGGGTATAGTTCACACTCGGAGGAGTTATCGTTGCAATTTTCTGTCAATGACTTCTATGTCCATGTTTCAGAAAAACGAGAATTGTGTAGGGGCAGAAGGTTTAAGACTACAGTGTCTTGGCAGCCTTGCCAGCCCTGGTTTCTAATGTTGTTGAGTCTACTCTTTATGCTTCAGAAGTAGTGAGAAGGCCCACGTCCATCAGAGGTGCAGTGTTACACGCAGGTGGCGAGATTGGCAGCGAATGGTGTCAGCAATGGCTGCCCGATCGCTCGCAAAATGAGGAACCCGGCTACGTGCCGGTGGTGCAGTTCTTTGCTGAGGCCGTGCCAATATACTTGGAAGCTCTTAGAGCTCCCATGTATACTGACCTGGTTTCAGCTGCCGGAGTCCCGGGCGTTACCTTTGTCCCTCCACCTCGAGCCGATGCCGCATCTATGGTAGGGCAAAGCCTTTTGGGGGGGGTGTCGGAGATATGATTCAAGGCCGGTCGATAACTGGTAGTCCCTGGAGAACTTCCCCTAAGCTTGTTTTCATCTTCTAAAAGCTTATGACCAAGTATGGATGTACTTGACTCACACTAGCTCCTAGAGCTGATGGGTGGAAAGAAGTAAATCATATCTACCCTACTTCGACTAATGTTATTTATTTTTTATGCTTCAGTCTTCAAGAGCTTTCACTTTCAGCAGTTTTTGTCATAGAGCTGTTAGTGTTAGAAGTAGGAAACCCTACTGTAACCCTAACTACTGTAACCCTAACATGTAACCCTAATATGACGTCAGTGCATGCCATGTCAGCACATCCTATTTAGGGACGTGTCTGTTTTGTTTTGCCAAAACAGACATTGATTGTTATTATTTTTGGTACAGCTCTCGTTCTCTAAAATGGTATCAGAGCCACACTATACAAAAATAGCGTGCCGGGTGTTGGTGAGGAATTACATGCGTGATACTGCGAATCTTGGCAAACTGCTCTAGGAACTAAGGCGGAATGGTCTTAGCACTCTTTTGATCCCAATCTTGGTAGGATCTGGCAAGTCTTCGGCGAGATTTGGCAAGTTTGGTGCAAGAATCTGTGATAATGATATTTCAGGCAAGATTGCTTAAAATCTGTTGTTCTTGATAACTGATCCTGTCTTTTCCTCCGATGTTGGAGGCTAAAACAATTCTTTAGCCTCTGATCACTAGAATTATACAGTTTGTATGGTTCTTGCTTGATCTGCTGTCACAATTTTCCAATATTACAATCATATGGAGTATTCTCATTTCAAACTCGTGGGAGGACCTGATCCTTGGAAGATTACACAAAATCCAATATTGGATGGCTCCAATTATGTTTCATGGTGTGAATTTTTCGAGATTTACCTTGGTCTTCTCAAATTGAAGAAGGTTCTGAAGCCAGGGTGGGATCCAGATGCCAAGCCAGATGAAGATGAAGAAGCATTGGATCACCTGAAGTCCCTGGTTGATTTTGAGATCAGATTGCAACTTAAAGAATGTAGAACATTTATGGAAGCATGGGAGTATTTTAAACCATCATGTGCAGTTACTGGCCTTGCCAAACAGTCTTTGATTAAACAAGAAATGGAGCAATTGAAGCTGGCAGCATGTGAAAATGTGCAAGCCTATTTGTCTAAACTCAAAACATTAAAGCAGCAGCTTATTGGAGCAGGAGGTAATATCAGTGAACAAGATTTGATAATCTTGATCTTTAGAGCTGGCGGACAAATTTCAGCATATTATTGGTAAGAAGTCCAAAATCTGTTTATTCAAGAGGAATTGGAAGACCTCAACAAAGTGCAGCAAGCACAACTTCAGCTCGACTAAATGTGGTTGTGGCAGATTTTACAAAGGCTAAGCAAGCAGAAAAATATAAAGGATCAGAGAAGCCTCCTAAAGACAGATCTCATGTTAAATGTTTTGCTTGTGGCCAGAAGGGGCACTTTTGAAATAAATGTCCACAATTCAAGCAATGGTTGGAGTCTACTAAAACTGGTACCTCCTCGTCTTCCACACCAACACAACAGCATGTATTCTCTTGATCAGCAGTCTTGTCACCTCTGTTTTCACATGAATATCTTGGCATGGAAATTACTGGTAATTTACAAGATTTGTTCTTACCTTATGATGCTGAAGTTACCTCTCTAAACTCCAGTTCTTTTGCTGATGAGGATCTCCGTTCTTTTGCTAATGAGTATCTTTTTGCTCACATTTCTGATCATGATGAGCAGTTTCTTAGTACTGCGCCAGATCTTCCATCATGTTTTGGAGTTTCCAATGTTAATTTTTTCACTATGAGTGGCACATCTTTCTCACTTCTTATGCTAGATTCAGGGGCATCTAAGCATCTTATAGGAGATGAGGTGCTCTCAGTAAACTCACACTTAGATCAGTCAATCCAAGTTACTGTTGGAAATGGCAACTCATGTCAGTCTCAAAGCAAAGGAGAAATTCATCTACAATCCATGGATGGCACTATCATTGAAATTCCTGATGTCACGTATCCACCTACTTTTCTCACAAATCTCCTATCTGTCTCTTTGATCTTCAAGGCATGACTGTCATATTTGGAAATAAGAAAGTTTACATTACCATGAAAAATCCTTTTGATTTCTATCTCCTACTCAACTTGGTATTCTATTGACTGGCCATCTAAATAAGGCGGGCTTATACACTTTAGATGCTCAACCGTTATCATATGCCACCACTTTTATAGCCACTGATATGACTGCAGCAACATTGTGGCATGCTCGATTTGCTCATATGGGTGGTCAAGCCATTGGAGAGTTGACACGCTTGAACATGGTTGAAGGAATGCCTAAATTAGCATCTAAATATGTTGAATGTGAAGCTTATCACCTTGCCAAGCAACCTCAGGCTCCATATCCAGATCATGCATATGATCGAGCTCCAAGACCTTTGGAAATATTACATTCTGATCTTTGTTACATGCCCTTGCTGTCATATGGAGGAGCAACATATTTCTTTATTATTGTTGATGACTTCTCAAGGTTTACATGGGTTTTTCTTTTGAAGACTAAAAATCAGGTACTTCCTTGTTTTAAGGACTTCTCTATTTTCATTCAGCAGCATATCATATGGGCAGTCCTATTAAATAACTCAGAACAGATAATGGCACTGAGTATGTGAATGGTGAATTTAATAATTTTTGCCAAGCTGGTGGTATTCATAGGCAATTGACTGTGCCCTTTGCTCATTCACAAAATGGCGTAGCCGAGAGGAAGCATAGGTCCCTATAGAGAGAGGAAGCATAGGTCCCTATAGAATCTGGTTAGGTCTATGCTCACATATAAGCACTTGAATCTGTTTTTGAAATTTTTGGGAGAAGCATTGCATGCAGCTGTCTATATAGCATATAGCAAACAGGGCGCCTACCAAAGCACTGCCAAACATGACACTGTTTGAAGCCTTAAATGCTAAGAAACCACGTGTGGATCATCTCAGGATTTTCGGTTGTCTTGCTTACGCTGCCATACCCATGGAGAAACTTAAAAAGGCTGGAAAATTGTCGAACATGCTTATTAAATGCATATTTGTAAGGTATTGCCTCAATCACAAAGGCTGGCGATTTGTTGACCCCAAAAACAGGCAGCTCTTTGTTTCTAGAAGTGTGCAAACAGGCAGCTCTTTGTTTCTAGAAGTGTGCAATTTATGGAGGATGCTGAATATATGGAAGACAAGTTTGATACCTCTTCCTTTCACCTTGAATTGTTGAAAGCAGGTTCACGACACTTGGGGCTGCCCCTGCCACTTCTTCTCATGAACATGTTTTAATTCCAGAAAATGATAATTCTGATAATTCTGTTCTTGACTCTCAAGATGGAGTATCTTCACCTACATTGTTGATTCCACCAGATGATCATCCTGGAATTCCATTGGTGGGCCAAGGAGTTTCTTCTCCTCCTTATGAGAGTGATTCCTCTCTCAATTCTTTGGATGCAGACTACACATCTTTGCTTCCGCCTTTTGCACCTGCTCCTTTGCACCTGCTCCTGCTATTCCAGCCATTTTACTAACTCCAAGAAGATCTAGGAGATTGGCTGGTTTGCCACCGACGACTATCACGTGCAATTTTGCTTTGATGGCAAACTATCAAGAACATCAAGATCCTTGTACCTATAAACAGGCATCTAAACACAAAGAGTGGCATCTAAACACAAAGAGTGGCTTGATGCTATGAGAAGCGAAATTTCAATGCTCACCAAGCAGCACACATGGGATTTGGTCCCTCGTTCATCTCAACATAATGTCATTGGTGGCAAATGGGTTTTACGCACAAAGTTTTCAAATGGATCTCTTGCCAAACATAAGGCTCACCTAGTAGCAAAGGGTTATAATCAGAAATTTGGCTATGATTATACTGATGTCTTTGCTCCAGTTGCCCAGATGGACACTATTCGTGCAGTCTTAGCTCTTGCAGCCTCTAAGGCATGGTCAATATGGTAAATGGATCTCAAAAGTGCATTCTTGAATGGTGACTTAAAGGAAACAATTTACATGGAACAATCTCCTGGCTTTGGCAAACCAGGGCACGAACATTTTGTTTGCAAGCTCAAACGCAGTTTATATGGTTTAAAGCAAGCTCCACGGTGCTGGAATCACAAAATTAATGCATTTCTCTTAGCTGCAGGCTTTCAGAGACCCCACAAAGATCCTAGTCTATATTATAAGCTTCTAGTCTATATTATAAGCATCTTCATGGTAAGATATGCATTCTTACCTTGTATGTAGATGATGTCAGCATTACAGGACTTGATAATTAATGAAGCTCAAAGCTGACCATGGGAACTCCTTTGAACTCACGGACTTGGGTCTGTTACATTTTTGTTTGGGAATCGAAGTGTGGCAGCACTGTACATATCTCCAGCTTACTTAAACCAAATATGTGAAGGATCTATTGGTTAGATTCCATATGGAGGATAGCAAAATGCTCCCAGTCCATATAAGCAGGGCAACAAACTCACATTGAATTCGATGGAAGCTTCCTGTGATATTACACTATTCCGCCAGCTTGTGGGATCACTGATTTATCTCAACATTACTAGACTAGGCCCGACATTATCTTTGCTGTTAGTCAAGTCAGCAGGTTTATGTAGTCTCCCAAACAAAACCATTGGCGTGCTGCCAAACGTATTCTTGCCTATCTTAAAGCTACAATGACTGAAGGCATTGTTTATAGAAATCAGACCAATATGGATCTCCTATTTTATGCAGATGCTGATCATGCTGGCACTGATTTTGATTACAGAAGGTCACATACAGGTTATATAGAACATACAGGTTATATTTCTATGCTTGGAGCAAGCCCATACAGGTTATGTGTTCCATACAGGTTAGATTTCTATGCTTGGAGCAAGCCCATACAGGTTATGTGTTCCATACAGGTTATATTTCTATGCTTGGTTATGTGTTCCATACAGCAGATCACTTGGGGATCTAAAAAGCAGACTTCGGTCAGCCTAAGTACTACAGAAGCAGAAATCAAAGCATTGATTACAGGAACTCAAGAGATGATGTGGCTGTTACAACCCTTTCGAGAATTAAAAGTTCCAATCCCAAAGGATAAGTTGTTAGTGGATAACTCTGGTGCCATAGATCTGCTCAAGGATGAACAATACCATCATCCAACTAAGCATCATGATACTGAGCTCTGTTTTGTCAGGGAACAAATGAATGCAACACTCTACATTGGATGTGGAATATTGTGCAACTTCCAGTCAACTAGCTGATGGCATGACAAAACCACTTACAGGCTCAGGCCTTAACCAGATGAAGATTCTATTGGGCATTCAGAAGTTACAAGTTCCTGTTTGATTCATTTCCTACTATATTCTAGTTACAGTAGCATTTCAGAAAGGGTGTTAGAAGTAGGAAACCCTACTGTAACCCTAACTACTGTACTCCTAATATGACGTCAGCACATGCCACGTCAGCACATCCTATTTAGGGACGTGTGCATCTTTTTGTCATTACTTTTGTTTTGCCAATACAGACATTGATTGTTAGCGCCACCCTATTTTTTGTATAGCTTTCGTTCTCTAAAAGTTAGAACTATGCTAATATTGTGTATGGTGATGTTAACTGCTGAGTCACCACTTGTTGCTGACATGGCATTCTTATATAAGCCATAGTCACGTTTCACTTCTTTAGTTATTGCAGTTATTGTCTTCATTAGCTAGAGAGTTTCTGGTAGGCACTTCTTTCCAGTCTTTCTTTATCGCCAGGCAAGAGTATCATGCTGATGGGACTCTAAAGCAAGGTTAGTGGCAAAAGGGTTAAACCAAAAGGAAGGTTTTAATTACCATGATGTCTTTGCTCCGTGGTCCAATTTATTTTTTGTCTAAACTGAACTTTTGATAGCATATGCCATCTGCTGTCTTTCTGCACTCCATCACTGCTGTACTACCTATCAACCAATTCCTATCAATTCCTCCAAAGCATTGCAGCCGCCACATCAAAATCTATCAGCATATCCTAGGATATGCGGAAGATCTGGCCTCAGCATTTGCTAGTAAATGCGACACTAGCCGTCATAGCAAGTATGAAAACCTACCGTGAATGACAAGGAAATCTGAAGGACATAATGAGTAAACTAAATAACGTTAGTGTAAAGGTTATATGAAAACCTACCGTGAATGACAAGGAAATCTGAAGGACATAATGAGTAAACTAAATAATGTTAGTGTAAAGGTTAAATGTTAAACGTCTAGGGTAATATTTAGCCATAAGGACAAGGGTTGAGATGGTAAGAAGCCGCTAAAATGCCTTAATGGCAGCAAGCAATGCGCACAGAATATGATTCGTTACATGGAAAGTCATTCCCAAGCCTTAACAGAAGAATGTTATTGGCTGCAAATGGGTCTATAGGACCAAATATAAATCTGATGGGCAAGTTTATTTATAACTGAAAGTATTGATATTTCTTTTACTTCTGCGCCATCTTTCCTATTGATGCTACACTCTTCTATGCTGATTGATTGACTAAATCTTTATTGGGGTTGAATCTTTTGGCCTTCGCAAGTTGTTGTAAAGGAAAGCAAGTTAAGTCCTGATCAGCAATCTGGTTTTGTCTCACAGTGGCTTGCCCAGAAGAATAGGCGTTTCATGATCTATGTTCACTCAAAAGGAATCATAGTCGACGATGAATATGTCCTGATTGGTTCCGCAAACATAAATCAAAGGTCCATGGATGGGTCTCGGGATACTGAAATTGCAATGGGAACCTATCAGCCTCACTACACTTGGGCAAGAAAACGGAAACATCCACATGGACAGGTAGGTTTTGCTCCCACCATGTCTACTCAGCATATTTATGCCTATTATTTCATTTCTTGGCGGTGGAGATATTTTCATGGGTTGCATTTCTTGGACAGGTATATGGTTACAGGATGTCGTTGTGGTCTGAGCATTTAGGATGTGTAGAAGACTTATTTGCAGACCCATCCAGCATTGACTGTGTACATAGAGTAAACGATATTGCTGAAGGCCTTTGGCAACAATTTGTAGCTGAGGATCCGACCACAATGAGAGGACATCTATTGCCATATCCTATAAAGGTCGAAACTAATGGAATGGTTGGGCCATTACCTGGTCATGTAACCTTTCCTGACGTTGGAGGCAAAGTTCTAGGCACTAGTTATAGTAATATGCCTGATGATCTAACGACATAAATAAGCGTAGGCATGGTTTCATGTTGGCTTTTGGTTTAATGGTTATATGTTTGAATGTGTCATAAAATATTGATGTGTATCACTTGTTCAAGTGCTGGTTATGTTTGCTATAAAAGGTAGTCGCATAGTAGTTTCACCATAATTTTTTTGTATGTGCATATTCCACCTTCTCTTGCTGTACCTTTGTCATCTTCAGATATCTCCGTTGGTTCATAAAAATTCTCATTTTTGGATTTGGAAAGCTTTCAATATCTTCAAAGAATTTCCAGTCTGGAAGGCGAAGATAAAAATCCAAACTCATCTTTTGTTGAGGTTATCTCTCTGGATAGGTGGGTTTAAAAGAGATTTACGATACATCTCCTTGTTACGATGACGCAGCATACCATGCCACTTGGCATGGCATGTCCTATAAACATCAGTCACCTAGCTTTAGTCTGTTTCTCTTGCATCCTTAGGGAGCTTACACTGGTAGCATCTTTCTCTATTCCTTCACTACATTGATTTCATAGACACTATCATGGTACCAGTGTGGGTTTGGAGAGAGAGTTAGCATCGATCTGATCTGCATTTGTTCGTTTTTTTTCTTTGGCTCGGAAGCTGCGCTTCTTAAGGATTGGTTGGAATTGCTGTGGCTTTTGATCAAGCCCAGAATTCTGTGGGTCAGAAGAATTCGTAGTTGTTTCTTGTAAGATTTGGAAGAATGGTATTCTACGGCACGTTTTACATCAGATTTGTTTGAAAATTCCTGATAAAAGTATTGGCTGACCTGCTCAACTTTTGTTGCATTGAGCCGATTGGAAGGTAGAGAATCATATGCTTCATCCAATTGCTGGAGATTTCTTTTAGATTATAGTCGATAGCTTTTTTTGGGTTTGTTTTGTATTCACAAAATTGTCTATTTCGGTACTTTGCAGGAGTTATTGGTAGACCTGTGTTCATTTTGACAATATCTATCAGATCTGAAAGAGTGGACAGTCTGAGCTCTCAGTATATTTTTAGAATTTTTTAGTGTTTTTCCACGTTTGTGATCAAGACCATGGCAGTCAGTCAGGATCCTTGGAAGTATTTCCAGCATCCCATCTTAAATGGAAAACCTTAATTTGAGGGTTTTGGGCAGGTTAGAGAGTGTCTGGAATCGTCTGATTTCTATGTGTTGGATCCTCTCAAAGCTTACAATCTTCTTTATAGTACGTGCGTTCATCAAGGAGATGGTAAGCAGTTATTTTTACAAGGTAAAATGGATAATTTAAACATGGTGGGATTATTTACGACTTGTGCAGATATGAGGATTATTTATCCCTAATATATGACGTCAAGGAAGCAGGTTAAATTAAAGTTTGTGTATGTTTATGTTTGTGTTTAAGAACGTACATGAGAATGTACATGTGTAAGCATCAAACAAATTAGGAAGCATAAACATTAAAAACATGCCCATATCCTCAAAATCCCCCATTTTGTGGAATGGAAATGATTTTCAAAAAACGGGGTATTTGGCCACAATCTCTCTTTTGTGATTTTTTAGTGGGTAATTGCCATGGGTCGAGATTCCGCTGTAAAGGGCTTTGGCGGCCTTGTCAAACGAGGTGGCGCATGAGCGGTGGAGCTGCGAGTGCGTCGCCGTGCCCTTTACAGCGGAATCTCGACTCATGGCAATTACAGGACATAATAACTGCTTGCTAAAATTACGTCTAGTATTATTTTGTGACATCTAAAAAATTCCTCTGAGCTGCTATGGCAGACGAGCTATGGTTGAGAAATGATCGTAAACGGGGGCCATGGCTAAGCAATAGTAAAGCAATGGCAGAAGTCTGGTTACCAAAGGAATTGTGGGAGAAGTCCGATATATTGGAGCAACTCTGGCATATTACCATTGGAACCTACTGGTCAATCCAATCTCTACCTCAATCTATTTAGCTCGAAAAACCCAGTTTAGATCACAGGAACTAAGATGCAGGTCTATAAAGAGGTTTCTGGCTATGGAGGATCCATCTGAGATGGCAGAAAAGGTAGCAAAAACCCTCTTTTTGCCTGTGCTTGAGCACTAAACCATCGAGAGGTGCAAAAGTGACAGTTGTGGGGTTCGGAAATGTGGGCATGGCCTGTGCGATAAGCTAAGAGGTGAAATGCTTGCCCTGCATGGTCGAGAGCCCAATTTTAGTCTATTGATCGCTCTGTTTCTAAAAATCCCGAGATTTGCATTGTTACCGCCAGAGTTGACGAAAAAACACAGTAGTTTAGCAAATGGTTATTATGTAGATTAGTATCTCCTTATTTGAATTTTTTTTATATCTCCCATTGCCATATGCAATGGTCATACCCCTTTTCTCACAAATAATGTTCATACCCCTTTGTAATTTTGTAGTTTAATACCCCCTTAATTTCATTTGTACCCTATTTCGACATATGCAATATTCGTACTCTTTTGCACTAATGTTCATACCCCTTTTTTCAAAAATCCCCCCTTTTTTATTTTGTGTTTAATATCCCCTTATTCCATTCATATCCCTCTTCTCAACCATCCCCCTTGTGTGACCTTGTAGCTAATATCCCGTACTCAGTTAAAACTCTTTTCTCAACAATCCCCCCTTTGTGATTTTGTAGTTTAATATCCCCCCTACTTAAAAATCTCTTTATTTGAACATTCCCCCCTTTATATAATGGGAAAAACTACGAAATACCCCTAACTTTTTGCAAAATTCACAGTATACCCCTAACTTTCTAAACATTCATAAAATGCCCATATATAGAATTGTGCACCGTATTTGTCAAAAAGCGTATACAGGTCCTCGTATTTGTCAAGTTTTTCCCAGTTCTATCCCAAAACTGTAACGCAACAACAAAATTGGCGGGACTTCCAATTGCGCTGGAATAGAGCGGCCGATTGCGCTGGAGCGGCTGATTACTTCTGGCAGAAAGGTTTCCTTCTTGATCTTCTTGAACCTGCATGTTGGAGGAGACAATTTAGTGGTAACTTAGGATACGGGTTTAAGAAAAGCATGCCAATCATGTTCCTTTTTCAAAAAATGTTTGCCTTTGCTTCATTGCAGTTGATAAATGGCATTGCAAACTGGATCAACCTGGGCATCTTTGGATGAGTTGAAATTGGCTGTGAAGGATCATGCAATCGCTCATAGTGTTGAATTGAAGATTCTTAAGAGCGATCGGAAAAGGTATGCCTTTCAAACATATAATGTCTGTTTGTTATCTTCCTTCTCCAATTTGAGTTACTTTGATCCTCCTGTAAATATAGGTACACAGTAAAATGCAGTGTTGATAGTTGCAGTTGGCGTCTCCATGCATCTATTGTTGAAGGAGGCCCCAGATGTGCCATCAAATGCATAGATGGTGAACATACATGCGCTGGGAGTTCACAACTTGGCAACAAAGAAGCCAATACTACGTGGCTTGCACATGAACAGTTTAGGGACCAGCCGGACTTAAGACCAAAGGTGCTTATTGGTGATATGAGAAGAGAAAAGAAAACAGGCCTTCAATAAAAAAAAAAAAAAAGAGAGAAGAGAAAAGAAAGTCACTATAAAATACGATGTTGCTTGGAAAGCGAAAGAGGCAGCACATGCACATATTCATGGGGACCATACTGAAGCGTACAGGAAGTTGCATGGTTACTGCAATGAAATTTTACAGACTAATCCTGGAAGTGTAGCATTCATGCAGAAGATATATGATGGTCGATTTTTCCGCATTTTCATTGCCTACAATGCTAGTTTGAGGGGCTTTTCATTTTGTAGGCCAGTTGTTGCATTGGACGGTACCCATCTGAAAGGAAGGTATCTAGGAATCTTACTCTCAGCAACAACAATTGATGGGAACGATTGCTTGTATCCTTTAGCCTTTGCTGTGGTTGCGACAGAGAATGATGACAATTGGGTTTGGTTTCTTCAGAACTTAAAAAATTGCTTGCAACATTCAGAGTGTATCACTTTTTTTTTATCTCAGACAGACAGAAAGGACTAGTTGAGGGTGTCGAGATAGTATTTGGTGCAAGCACTCCACATGCATATTGTATGAGACATCTAGCTGATAACTTCAGAAAGGCCTACAAAAGTACAGAGCTTGTGCATCTTTTATGCAGTACGTGCAAATAGTGATGAAGACTTTGAGGAGGCTTTAGCAGAAATGAAGAAAACCAATTCGGAAGCTACGGAGTGGATTCTTGCAGCAGCTGATCCTATTCATTGGGCGAATGCCAAGTTTGTCGGCTACAGGTATTAGCATTTTAACATTTTTATTTTGTTGAGTTCGTCATGTCATTGGGGTAATGCCAAGTATGTTGCTATAGGTATGGGCACTTGACATCCAACATTGCTGAATCTTTAAATTCATGGCTTCGAGAGCCTAGAGAGCTACCTATACTTGCTATGTTGGAGTTAATCCGTCATAAGCTAATGACTTGGTTTGCTGAGCAAAGAAGTCAGGCATTTTCTTCTGCGACAGATGCTATGGAACACACTTATTTAGCCTTAACTCCTCGAGCTGAGCAAGAATTGAAGAAGGCATGTGAACAAGGACGTTCATATCGGATAATAATGGCTTCCGAGTTTGAGTTTGAAGTTTTGTCTTCAAGAACAAGAGTTGTAGACTTGCGGCAAAACACATGTACATGTAAGAGATGGCAACAGTCTGGTATTCCTTGTTCTCATGCTGCTTGTGCCATACTGTACAAGAAAGAATCTGTAAGAAGCTATGTCCATTTTGCGTTCTTCATGACTTCATACTTTGAGACATACAGAGAAGTACTTCATCCTTTGTGGTTCCCCTAACATTGGATGACACTTTACCACCAGCCACTAGAAGACCTCCTAGACGTCCACGAAGTAAGAGAATTCGTACCGAAGGTGAATTGAAGGAGGTCCATCATTGTGCTAGATGCAAGGGAACAGGGCATAATACACGTACATGCAGGGCTGCAATCTGAAAAACATCTACCTGCTCTGACCGTCAATTGCAAGTCTTAAATTGTTTTGAAAACTTCATCCTGTTGGAAATTGGAAATTGGTATTCTGTTGAAAACCTGTTGAAAACCTTGTTTTTGATCTTTCACATTCGTCTCTGTTTCAAGTCTCCTTGACTGTACAAGGGGCATTTTGTGAATGTAACCAAACTTGAGGGTTGTGAATTTTATGAAAAGTTAGGGGTATTCCATCAATATCTTCTAATGTTCTAAATTGTCATACGTTGAGCAAGGGCTTTTGATCAAATATTACAAAAGTTAGGGGCATTTCTTGAATTTCATTAAAAGTTAGGGGTATTTTATGAAATAAAACAAAAGTTAAGGGCATTTTATGAAAACATAAGAAATACAAATACATGTCTAGGTTTTTTAGGGGCTTTTTATGAATTTTTTGGAAAGTGTGAATTTTGCAAAAAGTTAGGGGTATTTCGTAGTTTTTCCCTTATATAATTTATATACATTCCCCCCTTTTATTGCCTATTGCCTTTCCATTGAGCATATTTTTGCTATGATCCTCAACAACTCATTATGATGCCATAATTTTCTACTAACAAAACTTGTATATGTCCACTTTGAGCCTAAAAATCTGCATTGTGCCACATGCCTTGAATGAACCTGTGAGGCTGCTTAGATCAGATTCTAAAGCATATGAAGATGTCGATCTGAATGCAAATAGGACGGAACTGGATATATTTATACAAAGGCACTCATGCATTCATTTTAAAAAACATAAGAGAGCTTTATGATATTGCACTATTTTCAGTGCTTACAATGATAGCAGGACCAAAGTAAAGCATGCCAATGGATTGATATGCTCTTGCAGTAGAAAGCATGGATATGCTTTTATCATACAAAGTGTGATCTGCTATGAGATTGTTAAGAGCCTCTTCTCATCACATTGCAATCAACATAGGCTGAGCAATAGACCTAAAAAAAATGCATTTGGTTGAAGTTGAAACTCCATACCTTGTTTCCACACGTTCAGCATTGTGAAATATGAAATAGGCTAGAATGCTTTGATAAGGTTGCTTACCTGTTAGAGAATGTGAAAGGACATCATATGTACTTTGTGCATTCATATCATGCATATCATAAATATGTGATATTTAGATATGCATTTATCATGCAAAGCATGATCTGCTATGGAACAGTTCAGAGTCTTCTGTCATCGTGAACCATCATATGGGTTTTCTAATGAAATGCCTATACAAAGTACAGTGTCATGGAATATTCTACTTTCAGCATATGCATATAATGAGGATGTAGAGGAAGCGCACAATCACTGCTGCAGCAAATGCACACTAAGGGCACATTGGAATTGCATTTCGTGCCCTCCATCAAATGCATTACACAAACCGGATTCCTAATAATATTTGTTGGATGGTAAATGCAGCAGCATAAGGGTTGCCAAATGCATCTTTGATGTTGTGCCTGCACATAGTACCAGTTTATGCAATGCCACATTTAAGTCTATGAGATCATAAACAATTTAGCTACCTGACGAATATTCTTGAGGTAACCAAGAATATGAGTTCATACTTCTTTCTTCTGCCATGAAATGAGGACACCTTCACCGAAATCCCTTTGTTGACGTCGAAGAAAATGTAGGATGATAATCTTCAATGCCTCTTCTAGCGATTTCTTCATTCTAATTAATCGCAACTTGGTAGCTTTAATAACATGTTTTAAATACTAACTAATTGAAATATCAATCTTACCATCAAGAAAATATCATATTGCCCCATTGTCTCAAAGTGCATCTTCAAAAATGCCTTCCAAGTGGACCCTAAGGGTACATTTTCAGCCAAGTCTTAGTGTCATATACCTTTTCATAGGTTGCTCTAATGGTGCCCATAAGGAATTACGGTCCAAAAACTGCGCATACAAATAAGCAATCACAAATATGTTCGCAATCAAGCCTCTAAATAAAAATAAATGTCCTCATACGGCAAATCAGAGCATTCTGGCTCAATTCTAAAATTCTTATTCTGGATCAATTCTAAATTCTTATTCTGGATCGATTCTTATTCTAAAATTCTAGTGGCTTACTCATTATTCTGCCTAGTTTCCCATTGTACACAACAAATTGATAGAAATTCATGCCGATTAGTCTTTATATAAGCAATGATAATTGAGTGATTCGTTTGTGCATTACCTTAATTAGTTTTTTCTTGAATCTTACTCGAAAGCTCTGCCCTTATTTGGAAGATCAGCCAGATTCGTTCACTGCAATTTCAAAAGTTAGGTTAGAAATAGATTACGGCAATTATACCTTGGGATTACGGGACTATGACACCTATGCGGCCTTTCTCCTGCCTTTTGTGTGACAACACCAAAATGCAAGCTCCCAAAGAAATAACCCTAACCCTAAAGTTCTCATAAGCGACATGACAAAAACCTAAACTTCATTCAAGCCGAAAATGCGAGATGAGATTTTGGGAAAGGATGTCTTTGCTCATACCTTTCATAGAGATAGAAGAAAAGGGATAAGGATATTGGATGCACGGGAAAAGCAACAGCAACAACAAATTCAACCTTTAGTAGAAAATCAGAGCTTTAAGGATGAGCAAGAGTCGGCAGAGGCATTGGAAATCACTGCTCCAACTCCAGCTCAAGGAGCTACTCTAGCTCATGATGCCATTAAACACATTCCAGATTCAAAATTGCAGAGCAGCATTGTAAGGTTGCAACATTGTTTGGATAAGCACCAGGTTAGCATTCATGGACAAGAGGAGAATTTCCATCATCTTTTTGATGGTTTTAAGAAAGAATAAAGTGATTCTCTTGCAAATGTGCTTTTGAGAATAAACTCAAATCTTCTACCTTCATCATGGCATAGGTAATATATAATAATGTATTGTATTTGATGAGCTTGAAGATTCAAAAAATAACATGCTATTTCAAACTCAGGTTGCATACCATGCTTAAGGACTTGGAATGTCCTTCTTTGCAGAAGAGGATGGTTCACATTTATGAAAAACAATTTGAGTTTGAATTGCTACCACTTGAGGATTTGATCAAGACGCTTTGAAGGAGTCCAGCATTTCAAACAAACATACAGGTTGCTTGGAGAGAGAGAGATACATGGGAGGAAGGTATGGTTCACGTGTACTGGCATAGTCTAAGTGGAAAGATTGGAAGCCATTTTTTGATCCAGAATCTATGTGGGAATTGCCTGTTATTTGAAAGAATTGTGGTTCAATTTACAAAGCATTCCCCCCATCAAAGAAAGTTGAGACGTTAGTAGAGGCTTGGGATGATGAGGCCAAATATTACAATTTCATTTGTGCTGCTTGCTACAAGAGGTTCAGAACTGCACAAACCTTTTGCAAAATAAGTTAAAGTTAAGTCTTTTTGCAAGATCAGTTTAAAGCATGTATCTTAAAGTAAATAAAATAGCACACTTTCGATAGAAAAATTCATGGAATATAGTTATTGGATGCCAGCATGATGGGTTTCAGTTTTTCAAAATCGGGCAATCTCGAACTACATGGCTTGCAATGCCATGTTTTTGAATGGAGGAAAAAAATATGCTAAGCCATATCCAATTTTTGTTTGTGCCACAAAAGGGGATAAAGGGAATTCAAAGGTTGCCAGACGACTATATGAAACTCTTCTGTGACCTGCTTCTTCAAGAATTGAAAACTTTATTTCTCAATGGGATTCACTTAGAAAGAGTAGAAGAAGTTGTTCATGTTGTTCTCTTCTTTTGCATGGGAGATCATCCAGCCCAACTTGATCTCGGTATGTTTCTAGGTGGAACCAATTGTCGAAGAGACAACCCAATAGTTTCTTGTATTCAGACAGGTATCCATGTTTATACTTATCTCTTGAGTATGTTTGTCTTATCTTATGCATCTTCATGTAAGCTTTCCAACTCATTTTCAGGTAGACAAGAGTTCAGAGGAGTCAGGCGTATGTTCAACAATGCTATGGAACAAATCATAGATCCTACATCGAAAAAGACCGTGGCAGAATACTTAGACGTTCTTCAGCAATGGCAAAGATCAACATATATTGATGTTTTGGAGAACTTTGGTCTCAAAGGAGAAAGCTTTTTATGGGAGCTTCAAAGGCTCTATGGGTTTCGCCAACATGAGGACCTCGTTTTTGACTTATTTCATGTATTACTGATAGGAGCAATGAAGTTCTTCATAAAGAAACTTATGGCTCTCCTTGAAGCAGACAATCAATTTCTTTTGAATTTATATCAAATTGTGCAAGAAATTTATAATGTTATCTCAAGTGAGCTTCGTAAAGGGACTGGCCTGCTAGCAAATACTATAAAAAGGATCAAAGATGAGGATTATCAGAAGTTTGCTCAGTGATGTTTAGCAAAAGTGCTAAGGAGATTTTCAGATCATGTTATCCCAGGTAATTTATCTCATACTCATCATAAGGACTTGGTATCAAAAGATCCTCTTCAATGAAGTAGGCTTCAAATTCTCCAACCTTGTTGCAGAGAGTCGCTTTTTTCCTTTCATCTGATATGTTGCGCTCACCCTTTAGCCATATAGGCCTTGCATTCACTCTAGACAACCATTTTCTTCCTAAAAACAAGCCATAAATATCTGATTTTCATCAACACCTTCAAATGCAACCATCACAAAGTCACAAAGTTAGTAGCCACTACAATGCCTTCAATATCAATTGGAACATTGCTCACAATGTTTATAGGGCTGATTTTGGTGTTAGAGAAGGATTTAAGCACCCTATAGGCTTTCTTGTCAATTTCCAAACCATATAATCTCATAATGTGATGAGGCATCACATTAAGTGGTCATCCTCCATCAAGCAACACTTAAGACCTTCTTATCAATCCGTGCCACACATGTAAAAGCACCTGGATCATTGGGTCAAAACATGCTCTTCAATATGATTTGTGAGAGCCACTTCATCCTCTTTGGTTAGATTCAACACCTTTTTTCTATAAGATGGATTGAGCAATGCTAACAAATCCACACTAATCTTGGAATTCCTTGACAGAGACTCAAAATCCTCACTTTCTTTATCTTTCTTGATCTATTTTTGACAAGGAGGAGGAGGCACAACCTGATTTGCTTCATTGTCCTTGGCTTTAGGTGCACTAGTTTCCTCATTGGCTTGAATTGGCTCTTTACCTTTTGAGTTGAGCATCCCTCTTGTATGGACTGCCATAATCTCCTCTTGATTTTCTATTTCCTGCACAAATCTCACTGAGGCACTTGGTTCAGTAGCCTTGGCTTTGTCTTGCCTTACAAAGTACTCTTTTACACTACATTTGTCCTCATAGTGACCTATAGCTTTGCAAAAAGTACAAATAGGACGTTCTTTACCAAAATGTCCTCTCTTACCACACTTTGTGCATGGCCTATATCAGCAAAAATCTGAAGAATGCGTGTTTCTTGAGCAATGAGCACATGGAGGATAGACTCTCTTCTGGGGTCTTGAATTCTTCATGTCTTGGAGTTATCTTGTGACCTCTACCAAGGCTTTAGAAACCTTGGTTAGCTCAGCCCTGACATCAGCCACAGCGTTGTCCGGATCCTCCACCTTTGGCTTCTTCTTGTCCTTTTGGATGACGTAGATTGGCACTGGACCAAGCCCCATGTATTCCTGCTCATATTCTGGAAAAAAAGGATCATGAGGAGAGTGTACATCATCAGGAAGATAAGAAAACATATCAGCAATTTTAGTAGATTTAGTAAAGGCTTTGTATATGATATTAAATCCCTCTTGCTTTTTTATCTTGAGCATTTTCATGTGCGCCCTTGGTCTGGTGCTCAAACCTCTAATAAATGAAGCCACAAGATTTACTTGGCATTTGACAAGATACAATATTCTCACCATGCTTGATATGGAAAGTCTGCAGCTCAAAGATCAGATCTTGAGGGTCAAGAAGCTTACCAAACCTTGCCAAAAACTTCTTTACAATCTCATCCCAAAAGTCAGCAACTATGCTCATCACATACTCAAGCCATGCTCTCACTTCATCATTCTTGACGCACTTTTTGAACTATGAGAATTTGCAACCCTTCTTGTAGTCATATTCCTGATAATACTCTTCAAAAGTCTTCAAAAATTTGTTAACGTTGATGCTTTGATCAAAAGTAGGAGGAGGAATTCGCATATTGAGTTCAAAATAGTGACAAGGCATACCTGAATTACTTGAATACTTACTCCTTATGGTGGAGCAGAAGTTTCAGGGTTCTATTGGGTCTCCACATGTTCAACACTATTATTGTTCCTTTTTGGAGCCACGAGTTCTCAAAATCTAGGTACGATCTCGGTAGGACCTCCAAAATGTTGAAGGCATTCCTGACAAACCTTCAACCTCAGTGGTTTAGAACCTCCAGGTTACTTCAAGCAACCACTCTGAGCAAAAAGATTGCAGAGAAAAAGCTCAAAACTTGAGTTAGAAGTGCTTTCCCAAATCAAGAAAGAGGAGACCTCGTCAAAACTTATGCCATTTACTATCAGACTCGAGTTTTGATATGATTTCAAGTCAAAAAGATGCTTTGACACTTAGAGAATCTATGTTCAAAAGTCAGATGCAAGAAAACTTCAAATTTACAATCCCGACCAAGTCAAAACTTGGTCAATATCCCTAGCAGCAAGCTAAAATTTGCAAATAAGAAAGTACACCACTTTTTTCACTTCTGACACTTCGTACTAACTCTTACAGACTCGGAAACAAAGTGCATCAAGTTGTTTTGCCAAAAAATCATGCAAAAATGCCCTGAAATTTTGATTTTTTGTAAGAAAATTGTCACAATACAAGAACCAGCAATCAATTTTTGCAAATCGAGTTCTAGCAATCTTTTTTCACTTTCACTTTCAACAACTTCTAAACAACTCTGACAGACCTGTAAGCAAAGGGCACTTTTTGGATAAGAGTTCATGTTCAGATGGTCAGAAAATCAAATTTTTTGCCAAAAAGATTGATTTTTTTGCAAGAACCAACAAGCTATCTTTTGCAGAATGAAGAGTTGATGTCTTTTTTTAGTTTTGATGCCTCTCACAACTTCTGACAAGCCTGTTGACAAGAAGCATCTATTCTCTTTGCATAAAAAACTCAGATTTGCTCAGAGATCAATTTTTATGAATACTTTTCTAGAATGATGTGATAGTGAAGCTAGATGTCTAATTTTTTGTGCTATTCTATGTTTTTTACAGCAAGGTTGCATGCCTATCATGCACCTAAGAATGCACAAGTGTATTCAATGCACAATCCTTACTTACAGATCCAAACTCAACTAAGAATACATATGCTTCTTTGTAATTTTGCTTATGTCCTAACACTCTGTAGTTATCTATGAGTTAGAAATGTACACGCAATAACTTACTGGGCTTGTAGACTCTCTGGAACTCAAGTGTTGCTGCTAAAGTTTACACCTTGTTTAAACAATTTTATGCAAGAACAAAATATAAATCTTTTACTTTTTTTTGGGGGGGGGTTTTCATTCAAAATATCATCATATAGTTAAATTCTTCGATACCAAGCTCTGTGGTCTTTGGCACAAGTTCAAAAAGTCAGTAATGAAGGAATTTAGCAATTTTGCATCAATAATCCATCGATGTGTAAAGCAGTGAAGGCGAATTCAAGCATTAAAGGATCAATCCAGTCTGTAAAACTTGTATCCAGATCGATTCTCATGCCCAAAGCCCTCAGATTCTTCTGTGACCAAAATCCCCTTTTCTCAAGTCCCCTGTTCCGTTTCAATCTTGGCAAATCCAGCATCTTTTATTTTTTGGCTTTTAGCTTAGTTCTGGCTTTCTTGGATTAGAAAAGGTTGATTCGAGTTGTTTTAGGTATGATTGGCCAGCCAGATCGAGCCAAAAAGGCCGGATTTTGGACTAATCCAGATTTAGGATTCATAAGAAAACCTTCGATATATCCCAGGCATTTTTCAAGAAGGAAGCCCTGACCTTATAACAATGAATCCACATGGATTTATAAATTGTCGTGTTGTCTCCATGTGGGTTCTGGCCTGTTGTCACCCCACACGTCCGGAGGCACCACGTTGGGGTGTAGATAGGATTTTTTTTTTAAATTTGGCACAAATCCCAATAAATGGAAAATGGAGGTCATAACAAGGTCTTTTTCAAAAATTATTTTTTCCACATGGAATCTTTTTTGATGCTCTACAAAATGGGAGAATCTTTTTGCAAATAGCATCTTGATTTTTGACCTAAAAAGGGGGCTAAATTTGATGAGATGGCAAGTTTATGGAATGATGTGGCAAATGGGTGGTGACATGGCATAATGAAGTGATGATGTGTCAAGCAAGGTACTTTTTTTCTAGTCAAAACTTTTGTGGTGGTGATGAGGTGGATGACATGTGTATGATGATGTGGATGTACATGGGTAAGATAGCAAAATAACTTTTTTCTAGTCAAATTTTTTTGTGGAGTGGTGACGAGGTGGACGACATGTGTATGATAATGCAGACGCTTTTGGGTTATGACGTGATCATATTTGACATTTTGAAGATGATGTGGATAATTTGGCATCATATTTGGCACGTGCACATACACATTGGAAATTCATGCAATGACTTGGAAATTTTGATTTTTCACGACTCCTTGAAGAAAATGTGCACTTTCTCTCTCTAGTTTTGTTTTTAGGGAGAGAAAATAGTCTTAGACAATAGGAATAGCCAATTTGGTGGGGTTTTTTACATTTTCTCAAGGTAGTGGTTGTGTGATGTATGTGTGATGTGTCTTTACTAGAAAAAAGATTTTTTGCTAACTTTGCTAGGGAATATGATGATGAAGCATGGAAATGTGAATTATGAAGCATGTAGGGTGTCTCATGGATAAGATTAAGGTAGTAGGAATGTGAAATAAGCCTTGGGAAATAGAATTCATGCCAAAATGATTTGGATCTAGCCACATACCAAAGAATCTTGAGGGGTCTTCCAAACTCTAATATTGAGAGGTCTTCACTTTAAGCTCAATTCTTCTTGCTTGAATTTCAACCTCCTTGCCATACTTGTATGATGCCCAATGAATGTCCTTCCGTTGGTTCTTCATCATAGGTGTCACCTTGGGGTCTTCAAAGATAGAAGTCTTCAAACCTTTAGCTCATGCACACGTGTATTAGTCAAATGTTAACCAGATGTGCAAGTTGTGTGCATAGCTCTTCTATGCTGCCAAAATGTGGCAGCAACAGGTATACCATTGCCAAATTCTATCAATACCCTATACTTGAAGAGGTACTAGGACCAGCATCTTTGGTTGTCCCTTTTTATGTAGCAGAAGTTTGATAAAGCTTTGTTAGATGTAGATTAGGTAGTTTAGTTTTCAATTGAGATTTGTTCATAGGTAATTTGCTTTAATAAGTTAGCTTTGTATTTGCAGCAAGCAAGACTGATAGGAAGAACAGTAACAAACAAGCTCAGGACAGAAAATGATTACTAATGTTTTCATCAAGTCTCGATGCACCCACCTGCAAAGAGAACTTGGCCACCATTAAGCCCTTGCTTCCTTATTTTCCAGTATGCAGGGCCTTGTCAGCCCTTACATTCCACAAAACGGCTGTGAAGATGCTTTTTTATGAGTTTCTATGTTCCATGGCAGGTGCACCCTTGATCCATCTCTATTCCCCTGTCTTAAGCAGTCCTACCAGCCATCATAGCCTCTTTCATTTGCTCTCATACCTTAAAAGCTCTCTGCTAGCTTTACCATCATAGCAGAGTTGCATTTCCAAGTGATCAAGCTAAAGGCACATATTCTTTTGTTTTTATGAGTTTTTAATAGACTCACCTCATTTCATTGCCCATTCACATCCCACACTTTCCATCTCATACACACCATACACCTCATTACACATTTACATCCACATTTTCCATCTCATACACACTATGCACCTCGTTCTCACATCTATTTTACCATTTACACTTCACCCACATCACAACTCCATCGTACTCACACTTACTCCACCACACATGACTTCCACATTTTTATCCATCAGTATTGATTCATGCAGAAGACTTCCCTTTAATGTTCAACTTTGGTATTCTATGGCTGAGGGGACCAGCCATTCTTTTTGTTTTGGTGAGATGTTGCTCCCAAAGGGCAACATGTCAACCATTACTTGAAGACTAGGCCAAAGTTTGGAAGACCTAGCTAGGTAGGCAACATTGGTGTGAAAGTCAAGAGAAACTCATCTTCAAGTCAATACAAAGCATTCAAAGTCAAATTTCATAAGAGGTATTATATTTGTGGTCAAACATTTGGTCAAGGCTTGTTCTAGAAGACTTTGGATTAAGAAGATTGGAAGACATTCATTTGAAGATTGGAAATCAATATATTGAAGTTTGGAAGCCCCCAGATCTTATCTATTCTCTCTCATTTCTACATTCACCTTCCATTTTTACTCACCATTGCATTTTTGCCTAGCCATTTCCCTTTTTTTCATATCTATGCCCTACATTTACCTTGTCATGTTAATATTTGCCCCTTGAGATTTCTTGCTTCTTCACATCCTTTTACTTTTTTCCATACTTCCATGCCATCACCATAGCCATGTTGTTACTTTGTCATTTTATTACTCTCAAAGCCTTGTCAAATGCTTCTCACTCACACTTCATTCTCCATTGCCAACATGGTTAATCCAATCCAAATTTTCATGCTCAAATGGTTTCACCATGTTCTCATGGTTATTAAACCTTGTAAAGCCTTGATATTTTACCTTCGGACCCCTTAAAACCATTGCCTTAAACTTTATATACATGTATACAGCGATATGTGCCAGGCTAAATATGATAAACACTCGGGGGCAATATACGCCAGGCTAAATACAGCAAATACTCGATCTCCTCAGCGAGATATACGCCCGGCAACCCTAATTCATGGAACTCAGCTCGGATCATGCCGGAACTGGAGCCATAACCTCTGCAACCCACCTATTTTTTATTTCCCTTCCCTTTGGAACCCAACAAGCCCATAATTAAAACTTAAGATTCAGAAACCATTTGAACTAACTATATATACAGGGGATTCGGCTTTGACATTTTATGAAGGCCCAGATGCACTCAAATTTGACATTGATACATGCTGAGCATGATGATCTAAAGAATTCTTGAAGCTCCTGTGCACTCTTCAGTTGGATTTGCAAAGATTTGACTTGAAAACACTCTTCTTATATTAGTTTATGTACCTTGAATGATCTTCTGATGTGTTTGGAGAGCTGATTAACTTCTGTACAATCATATTATGACTTGTATTACCTTAGGATCAATGAAAATTGCCCATCAAGTTTCAAAATCATCTCTGTTATGATTTCTAGTGTTTTTCCACTTCAAACAATACGACATTAGAATATCCCTTCTTGACAGGTTGCCATCTATTCTTGCATCCATTAGCACCTGTGTGTTCAAAAAGTTTCAAGAAAAACCAATCTAGACTCGAGTTGCAAATTTCCACATTCTGTCTGAGACAGTTATTGACTGTATTTTTGCAAATCAATATGCAGAAATACTCCTTGTAATCCAAAATGCAATTTGATCTCTTGCCCCATATCATAACCACTAAAATCAATCCATTCCTGGCAACCATCTTGACTTTAGTACTGCTCTCTTTTTCTAGAAATGGGAAAGGTATGGATACTTGTTTGAAGCTATTCCGTTGAAAGTTTCTTGTATAGACTGATCACCTTAAGTGATCTAGAGGTTCTAACCTCAACTTGAGCATAGTTTCAAGTTCGTTCCTTGTGTTTGACTCTTACAGCCAAGTTGAGGGTCAAAAACCTTATGAAGTGGGTTTTGTACACGGATTTGCAAAAATACAATCAAGAATACTCACATATAGAATGCTCAAATTTGCAACTCGAGTTTGCAAGGAATTTTTTTTGTTTTCTCAAAGCACATAGGTACAGAATGAAGTAACAAGAGACGGCAGCTAGTCTAAAACCGGTTTGGAACAAAGAGAATTTCACTAAATTCTTTTTTGTGAAGACAAAATGCTAGAATTATATCAGAAATCATTTTTTGCAACTTGAAAGCCAATTACATTGATCCCGTTGGGTTCCCGTGGACGTAGAAATCCATCTTATCTATTGATATGAAGGTAATAAGGTCATAATATCTTTTTGTGAGGATAATCACTGCCTCAAACTACATCAAAGGTCATGAAGGAGTCATAAAATATTATAATAATAAGAATTTCAAGCAGATCTTTTGTAGATCTAACTGAGGACTACACTAGATGCTTCAGAGGTCTTCCAATCTTGTTCAACAAGCAAATAGGAGGATCTTGATTGCATTTGGGCCTTTGAAAAGTGTCAACACCAAGACCCCTATATATATGTTTAGTTCAAACAATTTCTGAATCTTAGGTTTTAATTATAGGTTTGATGGGTTCCAAAAGGGAGGGAGATAAAAAAATAGATAGGTTGCAGAGGTTATGGCTCCAGTTCCGACATGATTCGAGCTGAGTTTTATGGATTAGGGTTTGCAGCCGTATATTTCACTAAGGAGCCCAAGTATTTGTCATATTTGGCCTTGCATATATTTTCCATATGCATGTATAAAAAGTTTAAAGCCATGGTTTTGAGGGGTCCAAAGGTAAAATATTTAAAAAGTTTAATAACTTTTGAGACTATGGTGAAGCCTTTTGAGCATGAAAATTCGGAATATAGGCATGTAAAGCTAATCTCTTTGATGCAGCAAGGGTGGTAATAGACATTTATATGGACTTTGCATCTCTAAAAGTTTTGGATAAAGATAATAATTTCTTCCGGGTCACGTTTGACTCTTCACTTGCAGTTGATAGGCTTGTGGAGCATGGTGTTGATCCTCTTTGGGGACATTATCTTCATGGATTCTTGCCAAGTAAGTATGGTGCATTGCGCATGCCTTGTTGGCTTGCCTTAGAGGATTTTCCATTAGAATTGCAAGTTTTTGATTTTATGATTGCTATTGCCAATAGATTGGGTATGCATCTTGCCCATTCTATTGTTAATGGTCCTTGAATTTGTGTATCTCTTCCTACTTGTGTTTCTATTCCTTAGTCTGTAGTGGTCAAAAGTGGCCCACTTTTTTCCAAGTACAAACTACGTCTGCTTAATGGACCTGAGCTTGCCAAGATGCTTCCCAATGTTGAGGCTCTCACTACTTACAGGTCCAGACATACTTTTGTCTCTACGTCCCCAACTGCTCCTATCCCATGTCACATAGCATCCACTTCACTTGAATGTTGTGTTGTATCTTCTTCTTCCTCATCTGCCTCTGCACTAGTTAATCCTCCAGTATTACCAGCCCTTGTGCCTTCTTTTCAAGCTATTTCTACACCATAGTGCATCTTTGTCTCAGTCTATATCTGTAGACCCTATTAATGGGGATCAAACTCGTCTTCAGGACATTGCTCACAAACAAGAATTATTGGAAGAAGGATGGTCTACTCCACGCATGAAGAAGTTTGCACGTCGCAAAAATAGCTTGGCTCCTCAATCTATGTTAGTTCTCTCTGTAGCTCCAATATCTGCTACGATTGTTACAGTGGATGTCCCTGATTCAGTGGCATTGAGACACCAGGGAGCAGATCAAGTTGCTGTTAATGATTGTATGGATGTGGAATTTCGACCTGGTTAAAGTAACTTTTCTAAAAATATGATTATATATTATTCTTCTCTTTGTAGGAGAGGAAAATAGTGTGAATTGCATTATATTATCATGCTTAGACGGGTGGCCCTGCTCAGTTGGATCTAATTATCCACTGGGTTTTTTATTCCTGTCTCTGCATTGTATTATGTATTATGATGGAGTGTTATTAATAAAGTCTGACGTCCTTCAAAAAAAAAAAAATGGATTTTGATGTAACCTTTGAGAACATTTCAAAGCTATAAGGCACTTCTTTTAGGTACATGGCATTTCTTGGGACTATGGTGAAAAAACATGGAGCATATTTTTGAAGGGGCAAGGTGGCTATAAAGAGCTTGGACCAATTGTAGAGAGTTAATAGAAAGAGGCATAAAATAAGATGCTCGATGGTGGAAATGGAGAATGAAGTGTAAATGAGAGCATTTGACAAGGGTTCGAGAGTAATAAAACGACAAGGTGACAACATGGCTATGGTGAAGTCATAGGAGTATGAAAAAATAAAAGGATGGGAAGAAGCAAAAATTTCAAGGGGCAAATATAGCATGACAAGGGTAAAGGTAGGGCATAGATATGAAAAAGAAAAGTGGCTGGGCAAAAATGCAAAGGTGAGTAAAAATGGAAGGTGGATGTAGAAATGAGAGAAACAGATAAGATTTAGGAACCATATACCATAGGAACTTCCAAACTCTAACTTCTAAACTTCAAATGAGTATCTTCCAATCTCTTTAAACCAGAATCTTCTACAATATGCCTTTGACAAAGTGTTTGACCATGAATATAGTACCTCTCATAAGAGTTGACCTTGAGTGCTTCGTATTGACCTCGAAGATAAGGTCCTTTTCTTTGACTTTTGCATCAATGTTGGCTAGCAAGCTTCTTCCAACTTTGATCTAGTCTTAAAGCATAGACCAATGGTTAGTATGTTGCCCTTTGGTGGGCAATACTCGAGCCATGTAAGCCATCTTGATTGTAAATAGTGGTTGTTTGGAGCCATTTGAGATGGTACACCATCCTTGAGACCCAACAGGTCTAGCATCAGCAGTCGCCATCCATATTCTTCCTAGCAAGAGGTCATATATGTATGCATCCTCCCCTACATCTTCAAAAGCAACCACAATGAAGTTAGTAGCCACAGTTATGCCCCCTATGTTAACAGGGATCTTTGTTACTATCCCAATATGAGTTATCTTGGCATTGGAGAAAGATTTCAACAAAATAGAAGATCCATTGTCCACTTCCAAGCCACACTTCTTCATAACATGATATGGCATGATATTCAAGGAAGATCCACCATCCAGGAACACATTAGAGAAGGTATAGCTCCCCAAAGTGGCTGAATACATAAATGCCCTAGGGTCTTCTTCATTCTAAGCCAATACAAGGTTAGTAGCATCTGCAAAATTCACACATGTCATTGGCTCATTGCAAACAACTTGATGTAGCAGCCTTTTCGTATAACTAGGTGCAATTTTAACAAGGTGAAGAGATCTACATTGTGCAAAGCATCTACCTCACCAAGGTCTTGAACTTTCTTACCATACTTTTGGTGAGGATGTGGGGCTATTACTTGAGGAGGTGCTTCTATAACAGGGCTTGGTGGTAGTGGTGGCACCCTAGGGGCATTGAAAACATGCCTAGTTGATTCAGCATGCTTATTGGCCTCATTCACACTGGTCTGCACCACCATAACTTCTTTAGCGTTGGGAATATCTATAGTCTGTATAAACCTTATAGAAAACTTGAACCTTATAGTCTGCATTTCTCAAATTTTGACATCTTGCAGCCTTTCTTGAACCATAATCCCTGTATATTCTTCAATTGATTTGAAAAAGTTATTAACATTCATGCTTGAGTCAAATGTAGGCAATGGAACTAGAACATTCAATTCAAATTGATATGGCATGCTTTGAAGCAAATCAGTTGAGTAACTAGAAGGCAAAGTTCTTTCCCTACAATGTTCTGATGTCTCCACATCCTCTTATGGTTTTTGTTATGTTGGAAACTTCTGTTTAGAAGCCATGAGTTCATTGATATGAAGGTAAACAAATATAATATCACCATGTTGAGATAAATAGTACCTCATACACAATAAAAAATCATTCATAAGCCATAAAATGCCATAGGAAGATAAATATCAATCAGTTCAAACAACGAAGTTAAGACTTCTAAGTCATTTGTAAAAATGAGATCTAAAATTTTCCATCAAAGGATCTAGAATTTTAGAGACCATTAATGACAGCATGAACGAGCACAAACAGTATCTGGTTATGTGCTAATTGATTGAGTCCTAAAAACGTATGATTTCTCACCTCTTTTGAGGTTGAGGTTGGTTTTTAGCAATTTCAGCCTTGATAGAGTGTTGCAAAGGCAGAGTATTGGAGCAAAAGCCCAGCGCACAAAGAACCCTAAACCAATACAAAATTAGGTAACCAAGCTGGAAAATAGCTGAAACATTTGAAGGATGAAGAAGGGACCAACTAACTGTGACACTGTCTGGCAATAGTTGTCATAACATCCTTCTGAACTACCAGGAACAGGGAAAGCACATGGGCACACAATATTCAAGTTCCAAACAGGTGCTTTCTGGCGAATGGGATGGACCCACACATTGTAATAGTCCATTATCAATCTGAAAACCCATTCCAAGAAGAATTCGAGAAAACGTGGAATTACCCATTAAAACAGAGCATCTTGCTCTTTTAAATGTGTGAACATCAACGGCCACATCTCAAACGTTGCCCCAGGCACAAGGGTTTCTTACCCTCACAACCAATGGACAAAAAGGTCTAAGCACAATATTGGGGGGCAAAAATGCGCATGGCAAGCACCCCTTCAGCACCCTCCTAAAGAAGTTTTTTTTCCTCTTTTCCCGGGCCGTTTTTTTTTCAATTGTGTGCTTGCTTTACCCTAAAATCCTTTTGGCGCACATTTTCTGCGTGAAGCCGGACCTATGATTTCATGCTATGATTTGAGGCCAGAGCTATGATCTTTTGCTGCCAATGAATCACTGGTACTTTATCATAATTGCCATGCCTGCTCTGATGTTGCCGCTGGGTACAAACCCTGTAGAGGTTTTATTTGAAGATCGGCGTCTCGGCAAAGAACCAAGCAAGCCGCCTACCATACAAGAGGTAAAAATCCATGTCTCTGTGTCATCCTTCCTGATTTTTCTGTTTGTTTTTGAAGTTAAGAAAGATTGAAGATTCAAGACTTATTTGTTTTGTTCTTTTTTTAATTTGAATCGCCTAACTTTTCTGATGCTTGCTTTGCAGATGAGGAAAGCTTACACAGTCCACGTGGCTTGTGCAATGAGGGCAAGGATCCAAGCACTATAACTTGGGCAGATTGCACCAGGGGTGATTTCTTGACAGTTTGGACCACGGAAGTGAAGAAAGACAACAAGATAAAAGTATCAGCAATTAGGCCAGAGTTTGAACATCGTCTCAAGGATTTAATTAACAGGGTTTATCAAGATGGTTTGAAAAACAATGAGGCCAGAACTATTTTTGCCCGTGCATTCGCTTGGCAGCACACTAGAAGAGCTGAATCGAACCCAAGTAAGTATTTGTTGGATTGGGCTACCTTTGCTTTTGAAAGAATTGAGATTTCAAATAGGAACAAAAGGCATAAAACAGATCAAGTAGACACTACTTTGGAGAATATTAATATGGGTGTCTCTTATTTAGAAGCTGAATATTTAGCTTTTGAAGATTCCATCAAGTCTCTGCAGCAGCAAATCAAAGAGGTTGAAATTGAGAAAATTAGAAATGAGGGCTTGCTTGCAGGTTTTGATGAGGCTGCAACCTCTGTTTCCAAGAGTATTAAAATTGTTAAACGTGATATTCAGCTTATGGTTGAAGACTTTCCAGATGAGGAAATTGGTATTGCTAAGCTTTGTGATGATGAATCTAAGCTTGGTTTGTCTTTGCTCACAATTTTGAAAAGGAAAAAAGCAGTGACAACAAAAAAAGCAATGGAGGAGAAGTTATCGTTTTGAACAATGCCTTGCGGAGCCGAATGTTGGATTTTTCTGAATACAAAGAGAAGGCTAAACATTTGCAAAGACACCTCACGTGAGCACTATGCTAGCAGAAGCATTATTAGACCGAGTTCTGGTAAGTTGACAGTGATTAGTCTTGTTTCTGGTTGTCAAGTATGTGGGTTTGAATTCAATCCAGATTATACATTTAGTGTTGAATTAAAATGTGGACACAAGTATCACTTGTTTTGTTTCCAAGTTTGTATGGAGAACCTTCTTTGCATAGTTTGCAAGAGTGAAGTGCTTACAGAATTATATGTTGAGCTTGGTTACCTGGATTCCTTACCTACCAACAAGTGTAAGGAAGAACTTGTTGCTCATGAAGAAGATGATGAAGACATGGAGGAAGATCAAGTCTCCGAACTGAACACGTGTGAAGGTGAAGAGACGTGCAACAAGGTCTATGACATCACCCAAGAAAGGTTAGTATGTAGATAAATGTCTTTATTAATTGCAGTTTATAAATCTTACAGACCTTGTGTTTTTTGCGATTCTTTGCCAAGAGGAAAAGGAAGGGAGAAGAACATGCTAATATTGGACACGCTAAGGATCAAACAGGTCCGTGGATTTTACGAGGTGAACACTGCACCAATAGTAATAGAATCCTTACCAATTGCGTAAGAAGGTGGACAAAAGAAACTCCCTAATGTTAAGTAAAAGGTAGACCTAGGAAATGGAATGCACGCGTGAGCATATACCTGCAGTTTACGGTGAGTGCATATACTAGTTATAAAATAATGTCATTCATGTTTGTATTTTTAACTTACTTACCTTCTGAGATAAGCCAAAGAGTACAAAGAAGGCTGGACCAAAAAGGTAAGCGACAAGAAGTTACCAAGAAAAAAAATGTGGGAGAATACACCAAAGGATTCTTTGAAGAACCTACAACAGGATGCTCCCTCGGTATACATGTGCTACATTTCATTTCAAAGAATGATGTGTTACTAAATTGCAGCTACTAATTATCATTTTACGTTGTTAGATGATACTTTAAGCAACCAAAGCCGAGTCCTTCAACTCTAGCCAGTTGCAAATTTGTGGTTTGAACCAAGAAGATCTACAATTGCTTGCTATACAACCTTCAATTGCTGATGCCCCTTTAATGCAGCACCTTTTGAAGCCCCTCAGAATCGCAAAGACTCTAGTTCCAAAGACCTTTTGAAGCCCCCAGAATCTGCGGCACCTTCAAGCCCCCCAGAATCGCTAAAGCACCTCTAGTTCCAAAGACCTTTTATTTCAAAGACGGTGGAAGCCAATGTTCCTATAGTGCGGGCTCCTTCATTTGAATCTCCTCATGTTCCTCTCGGTTGTAATACCATTAGTTGAAGCCCCTTCACTCAAGCACCTCAATTCCATCTCTACTGTTCTCGCCCAAGTTGCGGTATCTTCAATTCCATCTGCTGGCGCCAAAGATCTTTGATGCTTTCGTGATGATGACAAATGATGAAGAAGCCATGACACCGAACAGTTTGTTAAACATAAGAAGATCTCTTTACACTTGCCGGGTTTGTAACTTATTGATATTTGCAACTTGCCGGGTTTTGTAACTTTGTATGTTAATTCAGTTTCATGTTACTATTATGCGAGTGAAGATCCCTTTTCAAATGACTTGAACTACAATGTTTATTTTGTACGCGGGGATGAATGTCAAACCATTGACACGATGTCAATGTTTTTTACTTTGCCTATTTTGTAAAAGGCAAAAATTTGAACCTCTCACAATGTAAATGCCTTTCAAATGAATGAAATATTTATGGTTGTCAAACTTGTGAGCATTTTTTGCATGAATATGTGGTTTGCAGTCTTCTTTATGAAAATGTGGTTTGCAACAGGTTAATTGTACTGAAGCTTTGAGAGCTAGCAATACTTGAATATGGAATATTTGAAAATGCAATTAAAACTTTACACAAACACAAACACAAAGAAGACAATAGAAACAGACAACTTATTGTTTTCAATACAAAAACACAAGTTATTGAACTCGAAATAATACAAGTTATTGAACTCAAAAACAAGTTATTGAACTCAAAATAATACTGGTTATTGAACTCAAAAACAAGTTATTGAACTCGAAATAATACAAGTTATTGAACTCGAAATAATACAAGTTATTGAACACAAGTTATTGAACACAAGTCAAAAACACAAGTTATTGAACTCAATAGAAAAACAGAAGTTATTTCACTTCATGAAATGATGAAGACACTTAAACATTAACTACCAACACTTGTAAAATTTCATTACTTAAACACTTGTTCAATTCATACAGCTGTTCCATACAGGCAGTTGACAATCCGGGCACCCAACAAGAAAAACAATAGAAAAAGACACTTGATCAACCAGATTCACTTGATATTAAAACAAGGCTGTTACATGCCCAAGTTTACAATGTTATATTAAGGCTGTTACATGCCCAAGTGACCAAAGCTGTTACATGCCCAAGCTTACAAGGCTGTTACATGCCCAAGTTTACAATGTTATATTAACATTTATGCATGGATTCACTTCACTGCATCAATCCTCCTCTGTACTGGGGCTGGCAGCGAGTGCCTCGGATGAGGGAGGAGGCAAATACTCAATAATCTGCTCATGTACATCGTCTGAGAGGCAGAACACACCCTTCTCACCATGTGCAGCCTGCAATTCAACCTTTGCACAAACTACAAGGTGTGTATAGCAAGTTACATCAGGCATATTGTCTAACAGCTCATACTTACCATCTCCGATGAACTTGTAATATTTACCTGATAAGACAACCTCCTGCCTGTTGAACTTAGAGCCCCAATAGTCCTTAAATGCATGCTGGACAATGTGTTTAGGTTCAGTGCACTTGATTATCCAGAAATCCACATTCTCATCATTTCCTTCCTCTGCATTCACAACAAAGTTATCACCTACTTCAACCATTTCTGCTTTCCATTGATTGTCCCCTCATAATCGTACATGGTGGACGGGTGATTCCTGCTCAAAACCATAGGAATCGGGGTTGACAATGAATAATCTCAAGCCGAGATGCATGTCTACATTTAGACCATAATTCTCTCCAACAAAATCTGCAAAAGCATGATAGATGCCTATGTGCCATTTCAGTTGGCCTGTCTTGGCAGTAAGGCCTAATTGTGTGAATCTTTTTTGTACCTGCTAAAGTATCACATTCATATGGCAAATCTCTGTTCACATCACCCAACTTAACAAGCCAGAAGAACCTAAAATAAACGGTTGTGGGTGTAAGAAATAATTTCAATATTAAATGACTCAACACTATGGAATAAAACTAATACCTTTGTATGTTGCGGTCCTTTGAAGTTTGTTTTGCAATCCTTTGAAGTTTGTTTGCAGCTGAAATAGGAATTGAGAAAGTTGACAACATCTTGAGAATTCCTTAAGGGTGTCTGTCCCTTTTAAGCATTTCACTCGTCAATATTCTTTTGATGACAGCTCCAGCCCCGTCATGCTCCCCTTTACCATGTGATGTGGCAAAGAAGTTCCACTGCAACTTAATCCCCTTCAAACTTGTAGAATCTTCCCAAAAGTAGAAAGCTCTAGAAGATTTGAACTGCTGTCGCGGCACATCCGCCGGACCCAAACACATGTTTTGCCAAATTAACTCCCCGCTCAACAAAAACTTCGTGATGGTTTTGCAAACAATCTTTGGACAAATAAACATCATATTTCTTATCGTCCGATATATAGAAATGTGTCTCTTTCACTATTTTTCCTGTCACCAATCTTGATGTGTGGGATTTCAGATTCTTGGGCATGTCTCAGAAGTGATATGAACTAGGATGGAACATTGGTCATTATGCCAATGCATACTTTGGATTTCCTGTTGAACTTTGAAGGAGAAATTCTCGGCAAAATCTATAAATGAAAACCACAAGTACCTTTTGGAAATGTTTGAAGACAATTTTTAAATTGTTCTCGCTTTGCCACCTAAATTTGTGTAATTATGTGGAATGAACTGCTTCATGACAGATTCAGCATGAGACATGAATTCTTTCAATGTTGTTGTTTTGTAGACTAGCCTCATGATATCCTTGGTCTTCTCTTTGATGGAGCCATCCTTTCCCACATTCCTTTTTATTGTCTCTCAGTCTCAGATTCATAGTTTCAGATTTAGTTTAAATAAGTTACATGTCATTACAAATATTGAATACAAGTGCAAAAACAATGTACATACCTTCTCAAAGTTCTTCCAATCGATTGTCCGAATAGCGCTCTTCTCCCTTGGACATCTTTTGAATTTTCTTATTCCACATGAGCTGCAATCAAGTTGTAGACAATTTGCTTTGTGCCAAAGATCCTCATCTGCCTTAGAACATACCGTTGACCTCCATAATTCACTAACACTATTGAAAGTCTTCTCCTTTGCTTCACAAAGATCTCCAAACCTACAAATTGAACACTTGCACTTACAATTTGTTCCATGTGTGTTCATGTCTCTTCTAATTCTATTCAATGCCTGTCTCACAAATTCCATCTTCATGTAATAAATGCACATGCATGTTTCACGATCTTTTAGTCTCCTAACAAACAAAGGTTTCAAGCACTCAAACCTTCTCAAACCTGCTTTGATGTCAGGATTCTGTTTCTGAAACTTTTTGTAGAAGACAACCTGCACGTCAAGCCAACACAAAAAAACTTTTATAACATTTACACTTCAACAAATATGTCTGATCTTCAAATGTGGCAGTAAATTGACAATTCTAGGAACTTCTAAACTAATATCAAAGTTCACTAACCTAAGATTCTTCCAAAAAGTGGATGGGATGCAACCTATATGGCTTGAAATTCTTGACTCCTTCAGAGGTTCTCCTAAGCTTCACAACTTGTTTCTTGTTGGGAGATACTCTTGTGTTACAAACCCAGTAACTATATATTTTCTCTCGATCTTTAAAAGAGAGCTTGTCACTTCTATCCTTTCTCTTAAACATGGACCAGAGCCCACCAATTGCAGCTGCTTTCCTCTTGTCCAAAGCAAAGATACAGTCCTTCTCTTTTATGTTTAAAGTCTTTGCAACTCAGGACTTATTGCTAGCATTATTAATGGCCCATTACAAGAGTAGATGACCTCGCTTGTGTCATATCCTGGTTCCTTCTTAGCTTGTTAGTTTGAAGACTGCTCTTCACATTATCAACAACTTGCCTAACTGCAAACAATTCCTTGTGTCCCATTATGCCAATTTCAGGCAATCCCTGACCTGTTCTTGCCAATATTTCATCCCTATCATCTTGAAATAAATTCTTGCATACACTATGAATATTATCCAGAATACCTTTTGCCAACTTTTGTTTGGTTCGAGTGGCCAATCTGTGAGGACTGGATGCAGATTCAAGTGCTAATCTTTCTGCTCTTCTTTTCCTCTGCATCCTTCTTTTGGCAGACATTATTTTCCTCCCGTCTTGTATTTGGTGAGATACATTTGCATTTCACTTGAATACATGGACAACGATTATGGCCAGCGGGACTTTCTTTTGCATGGCCGGCCAGGACTTTCTTTTGCAATTCTGAGGGAAACTACATGATCACAAGGAAGAACTGAAGGTCTGCTCTCCTAAAATTGAAAATTCTTTTCCAACCACAACACTTTCGATGCCCCAAATTCTTGTAACAAGATTTACGGTACATCGGCTTCAAGATCGAATCCCAGCTCTTTTGCTATAAGTTCCGGATCTGAATCCCCAAACTTTGCTTGAAATTCGGCAGCATACCGCTCAACCAAATCCATCTGTTCTTGAAAAAAAAGAAGGAAAGATAATACAGCAAATGCAAACTGGAATTTGGAGGGATAGCCACATTTTGGGAAGAGATTCTTGGCGGGCTACAGATCTCTCGTTAATTTGCTCGAGTTTTTTCGCGCTCGATGCTGTTCTTCGTTAATGGACCCTAAAATTAGGAAAAAAGGCATAAAGCACCCCCCCAGCACCCTATGTCGGCGACAAAAAAATTGCCCCCCAATATTGTGCTTTCACTTAAAATAGCACCTAACAATGCATCATGCTAATCGATGACATCAAGGCCCATTTGAATGATCTCGACCATCCAAAACCAAAACCCATATACCGACCTATCATTGAAAGGTTTCCCCTTCGGGCAACCAAAAAATGCACTAACATATATTTTTTTGGTAGCCTCAAATACCAAGCGATATTTTTACTGATTACAAATATTGTTATTTTCGAGCATTGCTTATTTGAGACGTAGGATCGACGGGATCCAACCAGAGTATGGATCCTACGATCATTGCATGAGATAGTCAGGGTTCAAAATTTTATGAAAAATGAGGTAAACAAAAATCCTTTTCATTTTGAAATAAATAGGACATCTCAAATTTCAGCAGTACATGTCCAATCCAATACAAAAATAGTAGGACAAAGTCCGATTTTCTTAGAACAAAAAGTTCTTGGCAAAGATAAGGACATGTCCAATCCAATACAAAAAATAGTACGACAAAGTTCAATTTCCTTAGAGCAAAAAGTTCTTGGCAAAGATAATGAGATCTTATAAAGAAAAATGCAATGTTTTGATGTATCAAAAACTTTCATAAACATTTCATACAAGATGGTCCTGCGTAGCATTGTATATTTGACGACTTGACATCTTTTTCCAAATTTCAACATATGGGTTGTGGTGGTGTGCCTTATTTGGCCATATGGACGGAATGGAACGGAACAGGAAGTAGCAGTAGTCCCCTTCTCTCTCTTCTCTGCTCACATAGAGGTCGAAAAGGGAAAAAAAGGGAAAATGAGAGGGTCCAAAATAAAAAAGTTGATTTTATACCAAAAAAAAATCCTCCTCCACTTAAAAAGAGTAGGACAAAGTCCTCCTCTTCAAAAACTAGTAGAAAGTCCAATTCATTTTTTTTGGGTTGCCCTTAAGGGGGCAAGCCCTTGTTGAGGTGGGTTTGTAGCATATTCTAGGTATATGCCAATATATACCCAGAATATGCCAATGACTGCTCCAAACCCATCATAGGCTGTAAAATGTCGGTTGCCGCTGTTGCTGGAGAGGGACTGTGGAAACCGGGAAACCGGTGCTCGCTCCTTGCTCGAGGCTGCAGCATTGATGGATGTCGCTCCAATGTTGGTCCGATTCTTGCATTTCTGGCCCGTATAATTGGAGCTTCTGCAGTTAATGCAAGACTTGGAGCTTCCCAACTCCGGCACTTCCCTTATTTTTATTTATCTTCGGGACTGTATTTGGCGTTTTCTTCTCTAAATCCTTTGTTTCATTCATACCGAATTCGTCAATTTATGAGCTTTTTGACGGAATCTCCAGTTTTTCCCTTAGCCCAAATGCTTTGTCGTAAGAATGTTGCATCCTTTGAAGCACCAGTGTAACCGTTGTTGTTGTATGTTTTGTCGATTTCTCAGCAATGCTACACTCCGGCGGATTGATGTGTATAGCCATTGAGAAGGGGGTTTCTTGGAATCCTGTTCAAGGCAAGAAAATTTTCATCCACAGGGCTATTGCATTGGTAGAAAATATTGGGCGTTTTATTCAAGGACATCCCTGTAGTATGGACACTGATAGGAAACAGAATGGAAGATGCAGATGGCGCTGGATAGTGTCTTGTTGAGCCAAGTTTCTTAGAAAGTTTATTTGATTGATATTTTTGTTACTGTCCACATAGAATATCGGCTTCTCCTTGAAGGACTTGTGAAGGAGATTATAGTTGAGCAATGCACGAATCTGGGTTATCAGACATGCATAAGGGCGATGGGAGGGCCAGGGATTTTTGGCCAGATTTTGATTTAAAGAGACTTGCTAAGCAGTTAAAAGCTGGAAAGCTTAGAACTCCAATGCTTCCTAAGTCTAGGCTATATGTGTGGCTCATTCGTGCGAGTACCAGTATTTTGCTTTGGACGTGTGTGATTCAGTTAATGGCTTTAGGTGAATTTTGGCGATTTAATTTCCGAAGGGATGGCCCTCATGCCATGAGCATCATCATCACTTTGTCAGCGAAATTGAACATGTTCATGTCCCCAAAAGTGAGTTCATAGATTTGTCTCATAATATGGTTGTTCTAATGTTTATCCTTCGTTTTCTAGATTCTGCTAATATTAGTCTAGCAATTTTTTTAGTTTCTTTTGTGTGTACCAGAAATGACGATCTAAATGGAGTAGTTGATGCCACTCCTCCTGCCGTAGAGTTGGTATACTTGCCACCCCGCAATGCAACTAGTTGTATGTTGTGTTGTGAATTAGGTACTGATAAGGCTGTGCATGTTTTTTCAGAACGGAATGCTTGAGCCTTGGTTCCTTAGTCGTGACCTTGCAGCTGCTACCCAGGTTCTTGCGTATTTTGCTGTTGCCAAACTTGGACAGGCCCCTCTTGATGGTAGGACTGATTTGAATCCCGAAGGCCTTACCGCGGGTTCTGGCAAATAGGCTCCTTCAATTGCTGATAGATTGCATTCTGCAGGTCTGTCTTGCAACGTATTTGTGCTTTATGTTTGCTTTCTTTGCTGTTGTTTTCTTTGTACTTCTTTTTGCAAATTATGGCTGTTTATGTATTGGCAATAGGTTCTTGATGAAAAAGAGTTTGTAAAACCTGTATTGGAGAAGCTTATATGGATTTCAGCTTTAAGACATGGTGTTTCAGTAGGAGAAGCGGAATAAAAGTATAAAACCGAGGTCAGACAAATGCAGATATAAAAGAAGAAATTGCATTCAAGATTTTCCACCCCATGTCAGCTTGGTAAAATAGTATTTTAGTACAAAGTGTCATTTGTTAACCAGTTGCTCAATAAAGGAATCTCACTTATAGCTATATTGTTGCTCTGTTTTGGCTGAGGCATTAGCTTTAAAAAAAAACATATGCCTAGTGTATAATTATAGTTGTCTTGCTTACTGTAACATGATCATTTACTTTGTTCTCTTATTGAATTCTGCAGAATTTCAATTAAAGTTATGTCCAGAACATGCTAAAGATGAATGAGTTGATGGCATATTTATCTCTAACATTTACGCAGGTAAAAGCTTCACATTGATGCTATCCTTAAGCCACACGGTTGCATGCAGGTCCTGTTGGCTGCAATTAAAAGGGCTCAGACAAATTTCCCATTGTCACAGAAAGATGTCTCATTTATGCAGGTAAAAGCTTCACAGTGATGCTATTAATATTTATGCAGGTTAGAGGTATGCGAGGATGGTTTACTTTGTTCTCTTATTGAATTCTGCAGAATTTCAATTAAAGTTATATCCAGAGCATGCTAAAGATGAATGAATTGATGGCATATTTATCTCTAATATTTGCATTTCTGCATTCTCTTTTCTCATAACCTCTGCATACCTTGTGTTCATTAAGAATGTACCTCTTATTGTATAGCATTCATTGCTGACTATCGATTTCAAATTATTACTATACAGCCAATTATGTCCCTTGCTTTTGATAAGCACACATTTTTCTTTCTAAAGATAGTCCATCTTTTGTGCCACTAGAATCTACCAGAGAGGCCGAAGCCAACCAAGGAAGACATAGTCGTGGAGTACATTCTAGAGTGCATAAGAGCTGGAGATGAAATGAACTGGGCACGCTTTCGAGACAGGTTTTATTGGTGCTACTGCAGAAGCCATTGAGACAGTAATTTTAAAGGTTGGATCTAAGGAAAGGTTAAAACCAATTAAAAACGAAGTTCCTGCATCTGCAAGCACTTTTATTATTCCTTTAAGGTATCACTTGTCCTGGAAATTTGAAATGCAGACCTTAATCCCAACCCAATTGCAGCTGACAAGTTACAAAGTACAAATTATGTTTCTATATCCTATTTGTAATCATATGCTGAAGCAACTTCCTAGCTCCTTTTGTTTCTTTGTTAAGGAAGACAAATAAAAGAAAGGCTCATTCCTTTCATGACAAGGAAAAGACAAAATCCTTGTCTGCCTTTCAAGTAAAAGATGACGTAAAAAATGTGGAACTGCAAAGTTCTATACCCAAAGAATATAGCTGAATACTTGTTTGTGAGGAAGTCTTTCTAGACTTATTTAGCTGATTAGCAGCATGATACCTCAAAGTTATTTTCTTTTGGCCTTTCTCTAAGGTGACTACATTTGCCTTTCAGTCTTGTGTTGTTATGGGAGCAATCTCTAGGTTTGGAATGTAGTCTGAAGTTAAACCTGTTAATCATGTTTGGTGCATTCTGTGGTGAGGATGCGTTTTCAAGTTCTCTAATGAAGGTTGCAACATATTTCAAACAACAGTTTCACGCAAATACATTAGAAATAGGTGTCTGTTTTCTGCTTAGGTTTCTTCTTTCATAGAGTAATGTTCAGTTTTTGTACTATACTGGCATCACTATATTACTCTTTTACTGCAGATAAGCTATATGAACATAAAAACTTATTTGTTACCTCAAGATCTTATGGTGCCTATTCCAAGCATGAGCATTCAAGAAGGAACTCCTGTTTCTTAAGAACAAATACTGAAGGCTAATGACTAGAACATCCCTTTCGATACTATAATAAATGACAACATTGGGGAGGGATCAACTGATGTAATGAACCCTCCATGGATGATTGAGCAAGATAGAGCCACTGCAAAGTTTTCTGTGCAAAATCTATAGTTTATAGTGGCTTTTCTATAGTTTATAGTGGCTTTCCCTTTTAGTTTGTAACGTTGGAAAGGCCAACAAACTATATCTGGCATAGCCAGTTGAGGAAACAGATGGAGATCTTTACTCTTAGGACTAGGCTGGAGAAGACATCCCAGATTCTTACTGATAGTGCATGCATGAACAGATCGCCAGTGCCATTTATTAAGCATAGTTTGGTGAATGAGATGGCATTCAAAGGGGAATCACGAGTATTAATGCTCATTCTTAAATGAGACAAGAAGAACATGACCTTTAGACCCTCACAAGCACATTGAACTTGCATTCTTGCTAACCAGTGCTTTATGTTGTGATAAATTATCAAACTGCTAGGTCCCAATACAAATGGAAGTCAATTCTTTTTGTGTACAGTAAAGGTAAATCCTTTGCCAAGAATTAGTCTTTGTTGGATCTAACTTCATATATAGTAAGAGATATATTGCTCCTTTGAAAATTAGATTGCCAAAATCTAGAGTACTCTTATAAATATTGAGAAATAGATCAATAGTTGGGATATAATTTCTAAAATGGCTAGACAATAAGCATGTCATATTTGGTCATGTCATTGATGGCATGGAAGTGGTGAAGAACATTGAGGATTTGCAAACTGATTACTTATGATCGCCCTACAAGTTCATGTACAATTGTTGATTGTAATGAACTTTGAAGCTCTTGTTCTTGTTGACAGTTGAGAACTATGTGCATTGAGAACTATGTATTAATCGCAGCGAGGTAAATTTTGAAAGTTATTGAATATGTTCATCTATTATGGTGTGTTTATGAATTCTTTTTACTTTAAAGAGGACTTGCTAAATTTGTAAAGCATGTGCATGTCTCTGTCATTACTCATGTTAGTTCTGTACAAGCTGCAAGTTGAAGATAATTCGAGATTGTCTTTAATATGTCGTTGAGAGAGACAACAAAATGCTCTTTGCTCATTCAGGTAATAAGATTGGGACCAAGGGTCATTGCAAACAAGAGAGATATTAGACTGCTCAGATAAACTTCGTCGTCAAGATCTCCTCAAGTTGATGTATATCTGGCTATATGTTTGTCTGGCTTGTAGTTGCCAATATTCCCATCTGCATATATTTGGTTTCATAAATTGGTTTGCTAATGTTTGTGTAAGTCGTCTCTTATGCTTTAGTGGGGCCGGGTTCTTCTTTCTTAGCCATTCTTGCTTTCAGAAAATGTAAGTTTTAGTTACTCTGTTGTGTTTCTATTAGGTTTAGTTAATATGAAATGAAGGATACATTTGTGACTTCTTTGTGCATTAACGAAGTAAAGAATGTTGGGTCTTTCTTCTAATTCATTTTGCACTTAGCCCCTCTTGCGTTTAGTTTGGTATATCTATAAAAGACAACCGATTGAATTTGCTATCATTTTGGGCTCCCTAAACAATTGATCCAACAAATGGGTGAAAACACTGACGTATAAGGCCCAAATCTAATTTGATACACAACAAGGACAACATAGCCATATAAAAAGGCAATGAAACAAACTAGGAATATCCAAATTAACCATTCTCATTCACGTGAAAGTAAGATGCCACTCCTTGTCCAAAAGCAAGCTTAAAACTTGCAGCAATGAACATTCTGTCGTTTTTTCTCTTTAATCCAATATCAACGATAGCATGTTATCCATGCTTATCTTCTCCATGTGTTTCTTTGAGTTTCTTTTCTTATTCTCCTTCCACAGAGACCCATTATCAAAGAAAACTTTTCACAGCAATGGGATATGAACAATATGGACAATTTCCGTTTGGGAGAACCATGTTAAAGGAACTCAACAATGTTTGAAGCTCTATGTGACAAAAATCCGATCAGAGGTCTTCAAGGAGTTCACTCATTTCTATGCTAAGGAAACATGTATTTCCATTCTCTGCTCTATTAGAGTTGTCATGCTCTACTAGAGTTATCATGTATTTTCATTCTCTGCTCTATTAGACTTGTCCTTATGCTTCTGCAATACTTCTTCCATGCCGACCACCAAAGATTTCTTCAGGCCAATTCCTATAAAGTTATGGGATCAAGTATTCTATTGTCTAGAAGTAGCAATTTGAATCGATTCTCAAAACATGACTTTGAACTATGATTTAAGCCACTTCACCCTCCGACCATGGAGGGCAACCCTCCATGCGCAACACCTTGTTTTTTTAGCACAGCATGTCCTACTCATGAATATCTGAACATTGGCAAATTTTGTAGGACAAAACGCAAAACGTAACGTTAATCTCACTTTTTTGGAACCTGCAGATAGTTTTACCATGGTTTGGCATCCTCCGGATCCCCACCTACGTTGGGGAAATTCCCCGGGAGAGTGTAATGCTACCGTCCATGCTGGACAAAATACCGTCCTAGCTGGCAGCCATCCGGAAGCCCTCCTGGCAGAAATTCCCTGGTTTCCGGATCCTTCCCGCCCAGCAAGAACAGAGCCGGATCTTGTACCCCTATCTGGGTCGATTCTTGCACCAGCCCCATTCCGTCGAACAACAAGGATTCGGATTCGGCAAAACAATTCCAGGTATTAGACATGGATTTTTTATTGAGAATGAGTATTGAACAGAATAATTTTTTTTGTAAGACCCTGTACCGGCAGCATTCAGGTCCTCTGTTTTTTTCTTTCTGATCATACCTCCCACGAAATAGACTAGCGATCATTCCTTGGCAAATATCCTCTTTCTAAACCCTCCACTCCTCCACATAGATCGAATCTGCTACTTTTTGTAAAAACCTGCACAGAAATGGAATCACACAGATGGAATTGGCTAACACAACTCTGGCTGGCTCTATTGCGGATTCAAGCAATGAACAATAAAGCTGGTCCTTCTGCAATGAGTCGGCTCCTCTAAACTGACAAGACTCTGCAGCATTCAGCATCACCGTGGCAGTCTGCTCTTGCTCCTTCTGATGTTTTCACCTGATATAATCTTCACATTTGCTATCTTCCACATCAGCTGTCTATTTCAGAGAATTGGCTCTTCATGCTTACTCCATTAAACCGACAGCTTCAGCTGCTCTGTTGTCTTCGGCACTCCTGATTAACACTGCAGATCTATATTACGAGAAGCCTGCCTACATCAATTCTTCCTTGCACAAAAATCTGATAATGTAGCAGATAATGTAGCAGCAGAGGGCAGCTTACGCCATTCCCCAGCCCACAGCCATTGCCCAGCCCCATATGGTTGGATTGGAGTAGTAGTAAAGCCCTTTCCAGACCAGATAAAACCAGATAAAACCAATGACCTACTGCTAAGAAAATGTAGGCATCTAAAACCTTACCAGTCCGCAGATAACTTGAAGCCAGAAGATCCACACAAGTCTCAAAAGAAGAAACAATAGCAATTACAGCTCGAAAGTCATGCAATGCCTTTGTTAGTTTCTTCAACAGTTGTTTTGCAGCATCTTCATATAGTACTACTCTTTTAGAGTATCTTTTAGAGTATCATTTGCTACTATGAAACATTGTAAGTTTTCTTGTGTACTCTTTTGTGTTAAACTTTTGACTGAAGATCTTAATTTTTAAATTATCAACTTTTATTCCTGCTATTTAATGATTTGTGAGTTTCTAATTAAAAAAAAAAAGTATTGAATATATATTATTTTCGGTTTGAGGTATTAGCAACAGGGAGCTTCCGACTGGATTTTATAAATTCCGAATAGTTTTAGGACTTGCAGGAAATTTTCCTAACAAGTTTGAAAGTTTCCCCAACACTGATCCCCACATGGGATCCCCTTCTCCCGGATCCCCCAGTCAACAGGATCCCCTCCTCCGGATCCCACTTTAACTGCGCAGTTAAAAGAGTAACCGCGCATTTAGGGCCGATTTTTGGCCGAATCGTTGATTTAGAATAGCAGCGGCGCTTGCTGCTCTTCCTCCTTGGCTCCTACCTGCTGCTCTTCTCCAGCCCATTCCGATCATCTCTGAAGTGATCCCATCTGATAACGCCCTGAATCGAGGGGGGAAAATAACACCACAAAAAAGTTTGATTTCCCTTGTAGGGACTGATTTTTCGCACAGTAACTGCGCAGTAAGATGGGATCCCCTCCTCGGGATCACACCTCCAGGGTCCTGAGGTGGCTGACGTGGGGGCCAGATTCATAGGTTGCAACTTGACCACGACGGCGACCCACGAAAACTACGAAGCTAGGTATCACTGGAACCTCTCCAATTTTTAGAAAGGACGCTAGCCTAGCAAAGAGAGATGGATTTTGAACTAAAACAAGCAAAATTGAAGTGGGAGAAAGAGCAAAGGGAACGGAAAGAAAGAGCTAGAGCACGCTTGGAGAGGGAAAAACGATCAAAAGAAGACGCTGTGCGCCAACAGGAAGCGGTAGATTCTGCGCAGCGCATACGCAGACTAGAAGCAGCAGAGGCACTTGCTATTGTAAGATTTTTCCTTACCCTTTTAGATGACGGCTTGAAATTGATATTTGTTTTAAAGAAAAGAATCTAAATTATTGCGACCCCTCCATTCATGAGGTTCCTGCAGGTTAGATTAGGTGGCCGCTCTCTCTGAATTAGAGCTGTATAAGAAAGGAGAAATATGCAACTGCAAATTAATTCTTGCTTTTATAGTCAAAATCACTAATTTAGAAGTGTCCAAATAATGGCGTATGAATATTGGAACTTCAGGTACAAGTAGGGAGGGACTGGCAAAATTGTGCTATGGTTCCCTTCATATCCGGGTTGTTATGGCGTTATACCAATTAAGTTTCTGTGGCAAGATGCATTGAACTGAACATTCTAGTGTTTATGACATGATTTACATTTCAAGATAATTTGTTGGTTGCATAAAACAGATTCTGTAAACAGCATTCTTCATCTCTGCTGGCAGGCTCGAGGAGTTTCAATTAGTCAATTATACATCTCTGTCAACTTTTTGTGCAGGTGGAACAGCAAGAAATAGAAGATCTGCACTTTGGTGATGGTATCAAGTTTCATAAGGTACTGAAAGCTGTTAGAATTTTGGAAGAAGGGGACAAAATTAAGCTGCCTTTTTCAGCTTTTGAAGAACTATCAAGCCAAAATGCCATTGACAAAGGGCCAATGTTTTTTGAGGTATATGCATTTGATCAAAGCGCTAAGGTTACTGATGATTCATTTTATAGAATCACTCATGCTGGCGTGTTGGAGTTCACTTCTAAAGAGGGCTTTGCAGAGCTTCCTATTCATGTATGGGAAAATGCCGGTTTGCCAAGTGAGGCTTTTGAGAATCCATGCATAAGATTAAGATATGTTAGGTTGCCACAAGGTAAATACGTTAAATTACAAACAGTTGGATCAGCTTTTTTAGAGGTAGCCAATCATAAAGCTGTGTTAGAGGCTAAGTTGCGTCGCCATGCCACCCTTTCAGAAGGCGATATAATAAGAGTAAACTATGGTGGAACTGAGCACCACTTGCGTGTTCTGGAGCTTAGGCCTGGATCCCATGTCTCTCTTCTTGAGACAGATATTGAAGTTGATCTTATTGGTTCATCTGCAGATAATGGAACCACTCAGGAAAGATCAACAGTATTGACTGTGGGGAAGGCTGAAACAGATGTGATAGAGGAAGGAAAATATAAATACTTCAAATTCAATGTTGATCAGGCGTTATATGTTGCTGTATCTAGTGGTGAGATTGATGTATATGTGCATTTGGATATTCAAAACGATTCTGAATGTGCTGACAGTGATTTGTATGTTGCCGCGTATCCTATTCTTTTTCCTTCACAGCATCAGTATCAGTGGGCTTCCCATTCAAAGGGCACAAAAGTGATTTGTTTAACGGATCATGAAAATCGATTACATATAGGAGCTTATGGCATTGGCATTTATGGAGCTGAGGGAATTGCAAAATTTACTGTCTGTGTGTCAGTTGAACCAAGACACCATAAAAGTCAGAAAATAATTGGAAAGAAACTAGAGAGCACAGATCTGAAAGAAGGCAACTTAGCTTCCGAGTTCAATCGATGCACAAACTGCAGTCAGCCAGTGCCTGTAAAAACAATTGCCCTGCATGAAGCATATTGTAGACGTCATAATATTGCTTGTCAGCATCCAGGTTGTTCTCTGGTAATAAGAAGAGAAGAAAGTAGAAACCATATGCACTGTGATAGATGTGGTCAAGCTTTCAGGCAGGATGAATTACGGAAGCATGTGAAGGTCTTCCACGAACCTCTCACCTGCAGCTGTGGAATCGTACTAGAGATGCAACAAATGGTACGGCTTCTTTTTTTCGAGTAGGTAATTGCTGTTTGGTAAATCCTAAGTCTTATGTTAGTGGCACTATTTATGCAGGTGAATCACCGGAATGTGGACTGCCCAGATCGGATCATTTCTTGCAAATTCTGTGGTGACCTTGTAAGAGCAGGCGGCCCTCCTAAAGATGCAAGGGACAGATTGAGAAGTTTGACTGAACATGAAAGCAGTTGTGGTTCCCGGACAGATTCTTGCGAACGTTGTGGACGTGCTATTATGCTGAAGGAGATGGACCTGCATCAGGCTGCTGCACATTCTGAAGAGTCATCTACTTCAGATTTAAGAGCTGTCACCGTTGTACCCAGTATAGGCTGCCCAATATGTGGACGAATTTTTGATGGCCATGATCGTGAGCAAGAATTAAGTTCCCATTTAGACAGCGCTCATTTTTCTACAGGAGAGGGCAGTGCATTAATGGAAACGAGGGATCAGGAGGATGCTACATTTCGAAGAACTTTTTTTGTGTCTTGCCCCATTTGTGGATTGTCAGTACACAGTGAACGAGACTTAAGTGTCCATATTGATATGGTTCATTGAGCATATGGGTTGTGGATGACGAATGCAAAGCATACGCAACTTATTTATTTAATAAGATGATATAAAGGTGATGCTGGATACGAAATGAAACAAAATCATTGGACGGATCTTAGCATGTTTTCTGGTATACTAGTGGTTTGGTAACTTCTTGGACTTAGGCCCTTTTTCCACAAGAGTCTTATTTAATGGTTGTCACATTTTTATAAATTTTTAGAAGCTACAATGACCATTTTCCATGATTTGCCGCTGTAACAATTCGACCTGGGAAAGCTGAATGCGACATATTCTACATAGAAAAGCAAACTAAAATTTGAAAGAAGGGAAAGATTGGAAGGTATTTGAATTTGAACAGAATCGGAAGATATTCAGAGGGGGGGAAAACTCAAGGAAGAGAAAAGGGAATTGAAACAGAATGCTTCTGATTTGCAGATTCAAATCTCAACTGAGTGCTTCAAATTTGACCTGGGCTGCTTTAAAACAACCTGCATTGCACTTTAAAATTATGACCTGCTTATGATGTTTCCATCCCAATCGACTTCTACGCTTCCTTGAGTACACTTGAACCGTCCAAAGACTAATCAAAATTAACAGCATAATTCAACTAAAACTTCTGGTTTGTTACACTTGAACACTTGAACCTTGTTGCACATGGCTGCGGACTCGTGTTTAGATATGTAGCTACATGTCCGATATCCTCTGTGCAGCCACACATTCTCGTCGATAATTGATGCAACCTTCGCAAAAGCATCCGCAATCGTAGACTCTCCTTTGAGCTTTGAGTGCTCCAAGTAAGTCTGATAAATCTCCAATCCGACATGCCCCAATCCAAACAAGCTTGTGTCCATCGCAATTGACCTCTGCTTTTCCTTTTTTTTGCGACACCCTTGGATTGCGGCAAAGAAGGCCGCTGATTTGATGATCTGCTATCTTATTTTGTGGCAGGGGATATCCCCCGGAAGAAAATTTAAGTACGACATTGATTTAGAACATGTCTGAGAAGTTGTGGAAGAAAAGCTAAGGTGTCACATTTGCGTATATGACCAATCGTATATTAAGAAAAATTTAAGACATCTACATCATGAAAAAAGGACCTTAGATTATCTATGCATATCAATTTCTTTGTTTTGGATTGGTCTTCATTTTTTTTTTTTTTTTTCAATGATTTGAACTTCCAAATTCCATATCCTAATTCCGAGTTGTCACATCGGAACTTCTACATTTCAAATATCTGGTAATTGGTGGTGGTGGTCGTGTGACCACCTTTACATTGACACTGCTATTCAATGGAAACGAGCAATCAATGCCATTCAGCATAATAAGACATAATAAGACATGAACAATTATTGCATTTTTAGGCCTTTTTTCCACAGCCGTCGCAAAATATGACTGTCATATAGAAGGCATGACACTATTTGTGACTCCAGGGCAAAAGATGCGACAGACAAATCTAAAACTTACAAACTTGCTTTTCTACTGCATGGTGCATTTTCGTAAAAATAAAATATGACACCACTAAAACACTAATGGAAAACCATCACAAAATAAGACACGTTTTATTTTTAGTTATACAAGAATTTGTCGCGGCGGCAGTCGCCGCCGCTAGTTTCTTCTTTTTAGTAGGTGCTTAGTGTGAAAGAGATTTATGCAAAATCTACTATATATCCCTTGAAAGAATGAAGTACTATGTCTCAACAAACAATTGGCTTCGATGGCAATATGTAATGTACATGGCTTTTTCATATATTGTAAAGAAGGGTTATTAACCGACCCAAATAAAGTAAAGGTTATCTTGGAGATGCCTCCTCCAAAAGATATAACCCAACTAAGGCAATTCTTAGGGAAACTAATTTACTACAAGCGATTTGGTGAAAAAACTTCTGAAATTGCAACCCTTTTGAATGAGCTGACTAGCCCATCTAAGAAGTTCATTTGGACTACAGAATGTCAAGATTCATTCGAACACCGTAAAAAATTGTTAGCTGAAGCTCCTATCTTGATTGCTCCTCAATGGGATAAGGAATTTTATGTACATACGGATGCCTCTAAAACTGCACTCGGTGCAATATTATTTCAACAAAAAGATTCCAACAGAGACCATCCCATTGTGTATGCAAGTAAGAAGCTAAATTCAGCAGAAAGAAATTATACTACCACGGAACGGGAAGGTTTGGCCATGGTCTATTGTAACGTTCCTAACCGACGTGCCCTCAACCAACTGGGCAAAACCGTCTAGACGTTTATGAGTAGTCACTTCTACCCATTTATGCCGGTGTCTCGGTGATGCGACACCCAGATCTACTCGAGCGGTCTCCCATGGCTCTGTTACAATCTCTCCCACTAGAACTATGCTCATCCTCGAGCATCACAAACCATAGACCACACCATCCCATAGTGTCCAAGAATGGTCCGGGTCATATTTGCCCCCATGGAGACTCGAACTCGAGCCTTGCTCGGATACCAAATGTAACGTTCCTAAACGACATGCCCTCAACCAACTGGGCAAAACTGTCTAGACATTTATGAGTAGTCAGTTCTACCCATTTATGCCGGTGTCTCGAGAATGCGACACCCAGATCTACTCGAGCGGTCTCCCATGGGTCTGTTACATCTATCCAGTACAGAAATTTAGGCATTACCTCTTGGGAAATTATTTTGTCTTTTTCATCGACCATCAAGCTCTGTTATACCTAATAAATAAGCCATGTGTTATCGGAAGGATACACCATCGGTTGCTTATATTACAAGAATTTAATTTCAAGATGATCTTGAAGCCGGGATCCTCCCATACCATTCCCGATCATCTTTCCCGATTGTCAAATGGGGATCTTCCCATCGGCATACATGACGAACTTCTGGATGCAAATTTATTTCGAGTCAATGCAATGCCTTCATGGTATGCTGGCATTGCAGAGTATTTGTCTAGTGGAGAGATCCCATCTAAACTAAACATAGCTCAGAAACGTGAATTCATGTGTAAGTAGCACTGTATTGTCTCATCACGGGACAATTATATAGAAAGGGCAAGGACCAAGTCTTACGACGATGTGTTTACACCATGAAACAACCGATATCGTAAGGCATGCCCATGAAGGAGCGGCCGGAGGACATTTTGCTGAGTATCTTACAGCCAAGAAAATTCTAAATTCAGGTTTCTGGTAGCCAACTTTATTCAAAGATGCTCGTGACGAGGCCACAACCTGTGACCTATGTCAAGGAGTGGGACAATCCAGTGAAAAATATTGTATGCCACTCATCCACTATTGCCCTTAGGCCCCTTTGAGAAATGGGGCATGGAATTTGTTGGACCGGTAAACCCTCCAGCTGTGCGAACCAAAGCCCAATATGTACTGGTTCTTACCGATTACTATATAAAATGGGCAGAGGCAAGAGCCTTGAAGGATAATACAACTAAAAGTATAGCAAAAGTCCTCTATCAACATGTCATCACCAGGTTCGGTTGTCTCATGCATCAATTCCATAATAGAGATACTTACAAGGGATTTCTTGATTGTTCACCGTAAATCCACTCCCTATTATCCTCGAGCTGATGGGCAGGCTGAATCCACCAGCAAGACTCTCGTCACAATCTTGAAGAAAATTTGTGAATCTACAAGAAATGGCTGGGAACAAGCTTACCAACAGTGCTTTGGGCATATAGAACTAGTTATAAGACCATCACAGGGCATACTCCATTTCAATTAACTTATGGGGTAGAGGCAGTCTTACCATCCGAATTTGTCATACCAAGCTTGTGCATTGAACGACTGATCTTCCTTCTTTACAACACAGATTAATACAATTAGAAGCTTTAGATGAAAAGCGCCAACAATCTGTTTGGGCACAACAAGTATCTAAAGATAGAAGGAAGGCTTGGATAGACCGTAAACAAAAGTTCCAAGCCTTTCATGATGGTGCCAAGGTTCTTTTATATGATTCTCGATTTAAACAACACCCAGGGAAATTGAAATGTAGATGGCTCGTGTGACGAGCCTGCCGAGTTGACCCTCCTGGCAACTCGGGATCTTGTCTATACTTAAGGCTAGGTCTAGGTTGATATGGGAACTTTAATCAACTATAATGTTGGTGAAGAATTTAATCTTCCAATAAATAGTGGAGAATGATTCCCTTCTTATAATACAACTAAAATCCAAATATTGTAATATAGTTTCAAGAGAAAACATCCATAATAGATTTATTCAACACCAAAGCTAAGATTCAGCTTGTAGAAAGCTCCAAACTCAGCCATGATCCTGAGCAGCACCGCTACTACTGGCCCGAGTACCACCTTGCTCAATCACTGCATGCGCTCAAAGGGGTTAGTCCTCATGACTAAGTGGGGAACCCCATAGCTGCTGCTGCATACATGAAAATACTCTGGAGATCTTGGATAAGCACAAACACAGACGGAAATCCTACGTAAGTACAATGCTAAGACAATGACAACATAATCTAAGGAAATATCAAACATGAACATCAGAAGCAAAGAACATAGAGACAATATCAAACCATCAAGACAAATAGCTCCGGGACAATGGGAAGCTCAGCCAGCCTACACACCGGCCCCGTTAGCAGCATGTTACCCATTGACACAGAGGTAGAGTAGCAGGACGTGGAGCAGGAGGGAGACCAGGAGCAGCCACGGCAGCAGACTCAGGAGCCGGGCCCTTCTTCGATCAAGAAGAAGGGCAAGGAGAAGGTCAAGGAGTGGCCGGACGAGAGAGCAACACGAAAGAAGAGGGAGCGAGAGCGGGAGCTTAGGGAGAAGGAGCGCAGAACAAAGAGGAAGAACGATCGGCCCCGAGGGACCATAGTGATCGAGGAGCCTCCCCAGCGCGAGGAGGAAGAAGAAGGAGAAGGAGGAGATGGCGAAGAGCGGAGGAGGAAGAGAACGAGGTCGTGGGGGAGTCCTCAAACCCCGACGCCAGACCACCTTACCCTAAGTGGCCCAAGCCACCCAAGGTGGTCAAGAAGCGTATAAGGGCGAAATAATCGTCATTTCAGCGAGAGGAGCCGCCTTCTTCGTGACGCCGGGCCAAAGCATACCAGAATACCTCCGTCGTTGGACGAGGTAATGACTGGTACTGCCGGCAAAATGTCGAGCGGTACGTGGAGGGCGGCCGACCCAGCAAGAACCAGCCCAAGCCGCCACCGCCACGACCGGAGAAGCCCAAGAAGGTCCATCACAGACCCAATTCCAGGCATGCCCGAGTTTTTCGGGAGATTAAGCACTTTCAACAATGCACTAATCTCCTGATTAGAAAGGCACCATTCGAGCGGCTCATGCGGGAAGTGATGCAGGAGTTCGTCACCGACTACAGGGTGACGTCGCTGACGACAAGGGTGTTGCAGGTAGCTGCAGAGGCCGAGCTCACCCAATTGTTCGAGGAAGGAAACCTCTGCGCGATCCACGCAAAGAGGGTAACGCTGATGCCCAAGGATCTACACTTGGCGCGCCGTATCCGCAAGGAATACCCTTGAGGATACAAATTTTGTATAAATTAATGTAATTGATAAAATTTTCCCTATAAATATAAAATTTTACTTGTAAATTGACTTTGGATTTTGTATAAAGATGTGTTTAGGTAGCTCAAATTCTAGTTTAGTTTTGGCCATTATAACTGGAATGATCAAAATAGATTAAATTAGTAAAATACCCTAATTAAATTAATTAAAATTCTGAGCGAAATCGGGTTGCACCGCGCAAACCCTGTCTGCGCTCGCCACGCAGAGCTCATTTTCGCAAAGCAACCCAGTTTCGCCATTTTGACCCCAAAACATGTCCAATTTGCTCGAGAAAAGTTCCTACTTAGATTAGAATCATCCAAGTAGTCATATTAGCATCTCTAATTTTCCTGAAATCTTCAGTAGAACCCAAAAAGACCCGAAATCGGGTTGCACCGTGCAAACCCTGTCTGCGCTCGCCACGCAGAGCTCATTTTCGTGGAGCAACCCGGTTTCGCCCATTTTTGCCCAAATTGACCAATTTTCATCCAACAAACTACCATGTAGTGTTTCTTGCTTTGTTTTGCTTAGATTTACACTTCATGGTAGCTCATTTGGACATCCATAGCCATGGAACAAAAGTTTTTCCCATCAAGAACCCTTGTGCACGGAACCCGAGGCATCCCTAGTCTATAAAAAGGGGCCTCATTTGTCATTTCCTCCCCATCAAAACTGCTCTCAGCACTTCAGGCGATTTTCCAGCTCTCTACTCATCTTCACAAGCCATTTTTCATAGCTATCTCTGCTCAATGGCGCCATCAAGCTTTGTTAGATGGTACAATGAGGCCAATCACATCCATGATTTCCCTGCCGAGCAAGCCTTCCATGTCTTTGATCATCTCTTTGATCTTCATGCCACTTTGACTAGGACTCCCTATTACACCGACATCATTTGCCAATATGACCAGCAGATTCTACCCTGGGAAGTTAGTCTGCCACCTAGGGAAGGGAAATGGGTTTCTCTAGACTCTCTTACCCAAGCCATAGGTGGGGGACCCAAGGGCAAGAATAGGTTGTGGGATAGAACCAGAAACATGCCAGATTACATGACCTGTAAGCATCATAGGCATAGATACCTCTCAGCCCAAGCAGCCTTAGCTTTGTTCATGCAGTACAAGGCAGTCAACCAACAAGGGGAGCCGTCAATTCGACCTTTGGATTTGGCACCTCTCGACACTCGGAGGGCGCAGATACACATCCACGAGATCCAGGCTACGGAGTACGAATACTACGGCTCCACATCAGGCACACCTATGTTGCAGATTGAGCAGGATTATGAAGAGCAAGAGGAAGAGAACCCAAGTTGGGAAATGAGGGAGGCAAGAAGGATGGAGAGGCGTCTAGCCCGGCAACAAGATGTACTAAGGCGAGACTTCGAACCGCCAATTGGTATGACGGCTCTGACTCCAGTGATTATCGACGGCGAGGAGTACATATTCGCCACCGACATCCTCAACCTTCCCTATTGTCAAGAAGAAGATCTCAGGATCGATGAGCTCCTAAGCCTAGTTGCACAAGAACAGGGCAGCGACTTCATCGACTATGATTACCAAGAAATTCCAAGGGAAGTAGCCGAGCGACATTCCTACGCCGGGGAAACTATGTCAGACATTCAAGCTTACCAACAGATAAGGCAGATATACCAGCAGCAGCAACCCGTCATTCCAGAAGAGGAATTCCAGGAGATCCAAAGCAGGTTGTATAAGCCGGGAAGAGGCCCAAGCTCCAGTAGACCAGTGCGCTCCAGGAGTATGCGCGAAGCTTCTAGCAGCATCAACTTGGAGAATGCAACCACGATGTGGAGAGATCACGAAGATCTTATGGCATTAGATGTTTTCGGTGAAGCAGCTCAGAGGAGAGGCACGGGAACTGCGGGCCCAGCCAAGGGTAAAGCACTCAGGTACTATCTTCCGGTCCTTAGCCAAGGGCAGATGATAGTTTTACACATCAGCCCAAGGGGGGAAGAGTCCATGGCGCTCCTCATCGCACTCTCAGGCTTTGGGCAACATGCCAGAATAGAGCATTGGGTAGACCATGTTATCCTCTTCAAGAGATCCGTAGTCCTTCATTCTTTCGACTTCGCAAGGGGCCACCTCAGGGATGCACACTTGTCAGTAGTGGCGGCAACTGCACCAGAACTTCCGGCACCACAGATGGCAAGAGCATTGGAAGGAGGATCGGCGGCAAGAATCCTGCAGAACGTCGGCAAGGGGATAGGATTGAAGAATGTCAAGAACTTCTTCAAGTCTATGAGGGGACATCGTTGATGCAAAACTTATTTTGTTAATTAATTAAAGTGTATTGAAAACCCTCTCTTCAGTTATTATCATATAATTCATGAAATGTATTTCTATATACTAATTAATGTCTTACCATGATCTTGACTTGTAAGTGGAATTTTCACATAATTTCTTTTGTACCTAACAACAATTCAATTGTAAGCAAGAATGATTAGTGTGTAACTTAAATAACAAGCATTGATGATTAATCCTTGCAGCAAGGAACACCGGCTCAGGTTCTCAAGGCCAGGGCCGACATCACCAGTGGGTACCCAGAAACCTATTCGGACGTGATCAAGATGACAACAACGAGGAAATGATGGTGGAATCAATCAATGCAAGGCTCGTCCAGATGAGGAACCAGATGCATCAGCTGATCCACTAGGCCACCCCATTGATGAATGCCCAAGAATACACACCTGCACCACCTCCACCTCCACCACTACCTCAGCAAGGCATCGAGGAAGGCCCACAGCCGGAGGGGCAAGACAATCAGGGAAATGTCAAAGACAGGAAAAAGGAGAAACAGAAGGACTCCAACACCACCTAGCTCCAGTTCATCAGACACTTCAGACAGCCAAGACAGTTCTAGCTCAGAAAGTGAGTCCGATACCTCACAGGTAAGAGCCAAGGCAAGGAAGGCAGATGACTATCAAAAGAAAGTTGACAGTGCTATGAGCAATGTATGGAAGACTAGGAAGTTGGGTCAGTTCTCAGGGAAGGACAGGTCAGGTATGGAGGCAGAAGCCTGGCTTGACGAGATGGAGGAGTTTGGCAACTCTTATGGCATGAAGGACAAGGATATAGGGAAGGTTGCTACGGCAAACTTGATAGGAGCAACTAGAATCTGGTGGAAAGGCTACGCAAAGTCCAACAAGCTCAAAAGGAACAGTTGCAGATTCAAAACCTTCAGCAAGGCCTTTTGCAGACATTATGTGCCTAGATCACATACTAGCAATTCTACAGATTGAACCAGGGTACCTTGTCAATAGCAAAGTACACAGAGGAATTCATGCGACTCAGGCTCCATGTTCCAGGAGTTTCGGAAAGGCAAGCGGTTGAAACTTACATTGAGGGATTGAACAGCAATATCAAAAGGCTAGTCCGAGCAATCAACCCAAAATCGATGGCGAAGCAGGGATAAAGCCATAAGTTTGGAAGAAGATCCAAAGAACGCCCGGGGAGAAACAAATCGGCCTTCAAAGGAAAGTCAACGAGGCGTTACCAAGGGCGCACTGCGAGTAAGCAATCAGCCAGCGGACGCCATCGGGAGGCCAGCAAAGAAGGAAGAGCTCGTGGTAAGAACTTTGGGGATCGTAAGTCGCGAGAATGCATCGGGGGTAGTGCCCTAAAGCGCCTTCTAGACGATCGGCGAAAGAGAAGAGACGAGGAGTGTATCGAGAAGAAGCTATGTTTCGTGTGCTTCCAAAATGGCACGAACACATGATTGCCCATTCGTCATGCAAAAGCGGCTTTGGCGAGCTTGGGGATTGGGATTCACCAACGTAGCGGTGATGAAGACGGCGACCAAAAAGATCGTGCCCGTGGACTTCATAGATGGTGAGTGCCATATCCAGGCAAATATTGAGTCGGGTGATATTGAAAATCACGGCAAATATTGCGATCGATGGAATCATAGATAGCAACCCAGTCCTCATAGACACAGATAGCTCTCACAACTTTGCCTCTCCTAGGCTGGCTGCCCTAATGAAGAACAAGGTATTGAAGTCTAAGCCAAGGCCAGTTGCTATGGCAAACGGCGCCATTCGGCACACTAAGGGGAGGAGGATCACATTCGACATAGACCTTAGTGGAATTAAGTGGCCGATGGGGGCAGAGGTCATGGAAATTGGAAGGTATGACCTTATAGTAGGAATGGAGTTCCTAAAGCCAGCAAAAGCCATGATCGACTGCGACCGTAATGAGATCGCCATGACAGCACTGGACGGCACCAAATTCATAGTGAAAGGTAAGAAGGCAGCTTCTTCTATGCAGTGTATTTCTTTGAAGCAGCTAAGGAAAAGTATAGAAAGAAATAAGGTGGATTACATTTTGAGGTTAGAGGCAATTGAGCCCAATAAGCAGGATGGAAGCGACCAAAAGGGGAATCAGTTGCCCAAGCCAGTAGCAAGGCTCATTTCGGAATTCAAGGATGTATTCCCGGATGAAATCCGGCAGCTATCACCTTATAGGGGGTGTGGAGTGTGAGATCACACTAGCCCCAAATGCTAAGCCTACCAGCAAGGCGCCTTATAGGATGAGCACCCCGGAGTTGATTGAGCTCAAGAAGCAGCTCCAGGAATTGCTTGAGCTTGGTTTTATTAGAGCAAGTGTGTCTCCTTTTGGAGCACCTATACTCTTCGTGAAGAAGAAAGATGGGAGCTTAAGAATGTGCATAGACTATCGCCATCTCAACAAGCAGACGATAAAGAATAAGTATGCCTTGCCTAGAGCAGATGATTTGATGGACCAGCTCCAAGGAGCAAAGGTATTCTCTAAAATTGACTTAAGGTCGGGATACCATCAAATAAGGATAAAGGAAGAAGATATCCATAAGACCGCCTTCAGAACGCGGTACGGGCACTTTGAGTTTACAGTAATGCCCTTCGGATTATCGAATGCGCCAGCAACTTTTATGCGCCTCATGAACGACGTCTTCAGGGAGTTCCTAGATGAGTTTGTCATTGTTTTCTTTGACGACATTCTAGTCTACAGCAAGTCCATTGAAGATCATAGTCAGCATTTGAGAAGAGTGTTGGAAAAGTTGAGGCGGCATCGCTTGTATGGAAAGCTCTCCAAATGCCACTTTGCTACCGAAAGAGTGGAGTACTTGGGCCATGTCATATCGGCGGAAGGGATCTCCACCCACCACGCAAAGATTGAAGCATTAGTGGATTGGCCAGCTCCAAAGAATGTGGCGGAGGTAAGAAGCTTTCTAGGTCTGGCAGGATATTACAGAAAGTTCGTGAAGGACTTCGCTAAGTGGGCGTCCCCTTTGACGGACCTCACTAAGAGTGTTAAGGTGAAAGATTGGAGAACACATTGGCTAGAAAATGTTCAAGCTTCATTTGAAAAGCTTAAGAAAGCCTTAACAACAGCACCAGTGCTAGTTCTGCCGGATCCAGACAAGGACAAGTTAGTAGCAACAGATGCAAGTAAGATAGCGACAGGTGGAGTCCTTATGCAAGAAGGAAGAGTAGTAGCCTATGATTCCAAGAAGTTGAACGACACCGAGCAGCGCTATCCAACCCATGATCAGGAACTTCTAGCTATTGTGAGAGCTCTTCGTATTTGGAGGCATTGTTTGCTTGGGAGGAAGTTTCAGTCAGATACTGATCACCAGAGCCTCCAATACATCTTTACCCAACCCCTCCTCAATCTAAGGCAAAGGAGGTGGATGGAATTCCTAGAAGAGTATGATTTTGAGATTGCTTATAAGCCAGATAAGTTGAATGTGGTTGCTGATGCTCTTTCTAGAAGACCCCTTGAGACAAGAACACATTGTAATGCTATATCAACTCTTTCGAGTGGGTATGGCAAGAAAATTGAGGAGACATTACCATTTGATGGTGATTTCAAGGAGGTATGGGAAAGCCTCTCTAAGGAGGCGAGAACAGATAAGGAACGAGAAGCCTTCAAGCATTATAAGAAGGAAGGCAACTTGTTGTACCATAAGGATAAGTTGTGTGTGCCCGAATCGTCAGGTATAAGGAAGCTAATTCTTCTTGACACACACAACAGCCCAATAGCAGGGCATGCAGGTTTTATGAAGACCTACTTCAAGATTCGAAGTAGTTATTTCTGGCCGAGAATGAAGAAGCGGATAGCAAGATATATCCCGGAGTGCCAGTTGTGCCAGCAAACCAAAACGGAGCAGCTTCGAATTCCAGGAGCCTTGGAACCTCTAGCAGTGCCGAATGCAAAATGGGAAGTGGTAAGCATGGATTTATCACAGGACTTCCCAAAACTCTTCGAGGCAAGGATGCATTAATGGTCGTAGTAGACAAATTATCTAAGATGGCACATTTTGTGCCTTGTAAGACTACGGACACAGCATTAGATACCGCCAAGTTATTTGTAAAGGAGATTTTTAGGCTCCATGGCATGCCTCGGGAAATAATTTCGGATAGAGATTCCAAGTTTATGAGTGCTTTTTGGCAGGACCTCTTTAGCACCATTCAGACGAAGCTCTCCATGAGCACAGCTTATCATCCGCAGACAGATGGTCAGACTCAGCGCACGAATCGAATTATTGAAGACATGCTTAGACGCTTTGTGTGGAATAAGCAGTCCAAGTGGGATGAGTACATCCACTTGGTGGAATTCGCCTACAATAGTGCCAAGTAGGAGTCATCTCAGATGTCTCCTTTCATGGTAAATTACGGGTACCAGTGCCTAACCCCGGACACTTGGCACAATCCTGTGTCAAAGGTTGAAGTGTCCCAGCAGATGCTAGGAGATATGCAGCAGCTGGTGGAAGAAGTGAGGGGTTACCTCCTAGCAGCAAGAAGTCGGCAGAAGAGTGTAGCCGACAGGCACAGGACCGTAAGGGAGTTCAAAGTAGGCGATAGCGTGTGGTTGAAGATCAAGGTTAAGCAAGCTAAGCTTCGGATTGGGAGTTGCAAGAAGCTTGCCCCTCGATGGGCTGGTCCGTTCAAGATTTTGGAGAGAGTGGGCTCCCAAGCCTACAAATTGGATCTTCCGGCCCATCTCAAAGTTCACAAGGTTTTCCACGTAAGTTTATTGAAAAGGCACAATCCTAACCCTGAGGAGGTCTTGGATACTCCAACTTTGTTGGAAATGACGGAAGAGCAAGTCGAAATTGTGCCTGAATTACTTCTTGATAAGTCATTCAAGAAGACTAGGAGGTCTCAGTTCCTCCAGTATTTGGTCAAGTGGAAGCACTTGCCCGTGGAAGACGCGACATGGGTATTGAAGCAGGATTTGGAGAAGCAATACCCAGAGTTTATGAAGGAGTTTGATGGGCGAGCAGTGTTAAAATTTGACGGCTTTCATGCTCGTTTTTTGCTATTTTGCCCGTCAAAACGGGCAGAAAATGTTTTTGCCCTGCATATGACGGGCATTAAATAGCTAAATGCCCGTCATCGGAAAGACAAGACAAATATTTATACGTCATTTGAAAGGCTAAAAATGTAGATTTGCCTGTCATTTTTACTTATAGTTCATCCATATAATATATTTAATGTAATATGGTTTTTGCCTGTATTTTCTACATATATCACCATATATAAAAATACTTACTTAGAAATGCCAATGGTTTCGGTAATGGTTACTATAATGATTAATATGCGTCGTCAAATTTAACTCGTCGCCAATGCAATTTGCCAACCATTGAGTATATCCAACAAAATTGAACACTTTTTGTATTCTGCTGTATACACGGTTTTTTTGGCGGGGAAAATTGGGAATTTGGAAATGTTATCATTTAGGTCCTCTGAGTTAGAAAGGGATGTTATCCAGGCAAATCATAGATCAGTGCATGTTGATCTAGTCAGGTTCTAAAGGTTAAATACCTAAGGGGATATGAAATGTTAATGGTTAACCCCCTAAGGTTATACGATGCAAAGTTATTGAAAGCAAACACATTTTAAAGTTAAAAATCCCTTGTGGGATAATTCGTGAAGGGGGAAATACAGTTCAAATAGAAACTTGCTGTTTCCAGCAACAAAAGGGTCGATCGGCCTACCATGGCGGCCGGATCTTGGCCTGTAAATATTGAAGAAGGATCTAGTGTGTAGGTGGGCTGTGGGTTGATTGATTGCAGGTGTTTTCCGGCAAGATTAAGCCCTGTTTGGGCTATCGAATGTACAGTCAAACATGCTTCAGTTTTAAGGGGGGTAGAGACCTAGGGCCATATGTAGTATGCTCCTAGTGTAGATCCCTTAGTTCCTATTAGTTGCGGCCTGTGCATAGGAACCCACCGGGCTATGGAAGCTATGACGAGACTCAGCACTACACAACGGGGCTAGAGGCAAGATGGAGGGTGGATCCCTACCGAGTGGGGGCTACGGGAGATCCCATAGTGGGCTAGGCTTATGGTCGGTCACTTCGTGTGGGCCGAGCATGGGTCCGACACCTCCTGGGGCAATGGTGTCGCCCTGCCTCTCAAGAGTTGCAAGTGTCAGCTTGACTCTTGTTTTGGGGTGTTCAGTCGGGTACGAATCGTGTGTCGCCACGATTCTCTAGCCGCCTGTGGAGCCTCTAGACCCCGGGAAGGGAAGATGCAACCCTTCCTACCTCGACGGACCAGGGAGATGCAACCTGGAGTAGTCCTGATGGGTGATGCCATGGGATTGCGTATCCGGAAGGTTAGAGTCATGTCAGAGCCTGATCTAGCCCATCTGCAAAGTATGCACAGGAGGGGCGGATGGAGTGGTCAACCCTAGCCATTGTCTTATGTCAGCCCCGCCATTGTTATGACTCGGTCTGCTCTATCTTGAGGCCTATCCAGTCAGTCGACTTCCTTATATGTCGGAGCCACAGGTAGGAGCTCTCATGTTTTATGGCTTATGATTATGTTCCTTGCACCTATGGATATGTGGATGAGCTACCCTTCGAGGTAGTGTGATGTATTGCTATTGCTAGTTCTGACGATGTTTATGCTTCCGCTGTGATAGGAGCCCATAGGGGAAGGGCGCGCAAGACACCTTCGTGTCCCCTTCCCGCACTACGGAGATTCCAGAGTGCGGGATAGACGGAGGGCCCGTGCGGTCGGAGGACCGGATGGGGGATTTCCTACGGAGTGTACGGCTGGGAGCCGTATATTTAGTAGGGAGCGTCACAGTTCCTGGCAAAACCTTCAACCTCAGTGGTTTAGAACCTCCAGGTTGCTTGAGGCAACCACTCTGAGTGCAAAGATTCCAGAAATAATGCTCAAAAATTCACTGAGAACTTGTTTCCCTGAAGGCCAAAAAGTCTGCTTCACAAAATGGTCTGCAATATGCACACTATTCAAGTTTTGGACATGATTTTCACTCCCTAAGATGCTCAACACTTCTTTCAACAGACTGCAAAAACTCAGACAGGTCTGACGGGATTAGATAGGCCAAATTTTGATCCCTGACCCAGTCAATTTTAGGTCAATATCCCTGGCAGAGAGCTAGAATTTGTAACTCGATGCTGACAAAGAATTTTTTGGACTTACAAACTCTACTCTCCTTAGATTCACCTGCACAACAAGGGCAGAGTCTTCTTTTTGCAAAAGGGATCCTTATTTTTTTCTTTTGATGATTTCTTGCTAAGATCTGTAAAGTATGAACAGTTCTTAGAGAGGATACTTTTTAATGGAGGAATGCACGTGTGTCTAATGTTGTCTTGTTCAACATATCTTGTTTAGCAAGACTAATGCTCAAATGGTTGTTCTTCTATACTCAAGTGCCCGATGTCAACTGCAACTGGATCTAACCATGTTGGCTCAAAGTAGCGTTGGACATTGGACTTGACAACGACTCAGCATTTGCTTTCTCTGAAGACATACCAGGTTGACATATCACCAATATCTGGCAATCGGGATGAAATAATACGCAAGACTCCTAATAACTATTTTCTTTTGGGAATATAACTCAATGTGAAACAAACAGATGGCAACAAAGGTTGGATTTTCAATTGAATCAAACACTCAGGAGATAATGATACAATATCCCAAGTTCATGGTCTTGGGCACAGAATCAAATAGGTAAACATTCAAATAATCCGGAGAATTAAGTCAATAATCCAGATCAGAGGTAAACATTGGAGGTCGGGATCAAGCTCAGGATCATCAAGCCGGTCCTTCTTCAAAGCCAGGAATCTCTTCTTTGCCTCAAAGCCCTCGAATTTTTCTTCTGTCAAAAAGCCCCTTTTGTAAATGCTCTGTTCTATTGAGTTCTTGATCATTTCCCTTCGATTCTCTGTCTTTTAGCTTACAATAGGTATTCTTGGCATTAAACATGGTTATCCGGCCGGTTTAAGTCATGATTGAGTGGTTTATTTGGCCGAATTAAACAGATCTTGGCGTTTCCGGATTTTAGGGTTCATGAGAGTTCAAGCGAAATATCCCACAGGCTCGATTAGGTTTGGACGACCAAGGTATATAAGGAAAAGAAAATCCATTATTTATAATTATTGTGTGCAATAATCCACGTGGGATCCGGTACCTCAACCGCCCCACACGCCCGGATGTTCCACGTGGCATGGGGAGACTGGCTGGGAAAGAAAAATAGGCTTGGGGGTAGATAGGAAATTTTTTGCACCCCTAAGCCCTATGGCACGATTCCCTAGGAAGCAGCTATAATGCCCAAAATAGAACCTTTTTTTCAAATTTCTTTTTTCTTATGGGAATCTTTTTTTGCATTCTAGAAGATTCTGGAATCTTTTCTTGCAATGGAGCACTTTTGAATTCAGCTAAAATGAAGCAAAGGAATGGGTGATGTGGCATATGGAAATGATGACAAGGTTAGGTGGGTATGACATGGCAGATGGGGATGATGACGTGTCAGCCAACATGAGCTTGAAAATTCTTTCTAGTCAAAATTTTGGATGATGTGTATGATAAGTGTGTGGTGATGAGGTGGCAATGGTGATGTGGCAACAATGGTGATAGTTTGATGCTTTGATATAGATTTTGATTTGAACATGTGAGTATGACATGACATGGCTAGAATGATGATGTGTATGATGACTTGGCACATGGAGAGGTGTAAAGTGACTTGGCCCATCAAGTGCTCATTTTACAAGCCAATTTTTTAAGGAGCAACTTTTTAGCATCTCCTAGGGCACACTTGAGTTTTGAGCATTTCTGTTAGGAATGTTTGCAACTTTCTTTTAACTTTGGCCAAGTTGCATGAGATCTTGACTTTTGAGCAAGATTATGACCAAGTCAAGTGACATTTTGAACTTATGGATGATGGCAAGTTGTTGTAAGTGGTGCATAGCAAGTGAGTGTTTTATGGAGGTGTGTTTTGACTAGAAAGAACTTTCAAAGTCAAGTTTGACTTTGAGAGGTATTATGGGCAAGGAATCAAAGTTCAATGGTACTTTAGGATGGTGGAGTAAATGGACAAGGGGATCAAAATGCCAAAGATGCCAAGATCACAAGTAGCTACATACCATGGAATGTTCTTCAAGGGGTCCTCTCTCTCTACTTTTCTTCATTCCCTTTGCTTGATTGACCTCTTGTATCTCTTGAGTAACTTGAGTCAATTGTCCTTCCCTTGTTCTTCAAATTCTTGATGTATGCTAGTGAAGCACTTCCCTATTGTCTTGCAAACCAGATCAAAATGAGAGGATTAGTGCAAAGATGTGCTTAGCTCTTCCATGCTGCCATAGCATGGCAGCATTATGCCAAACTGAAAGAAAAGGCTGGTCTACCAGCCCCTTTGACTTGCTGTTTGTACTTCATGACATGACTCCAGCTAGTTGCCAATGTGAGAATATGTTTGGCAACTCAATGACCTGCAAATGGATTTGAAAGTGATAGATCTAGCATTATGAGTGTGTATGTGAATGATGCTCTTTTCAGATGAACATGCATGGAAAATAAATCTCTTTAGTAGTGAAGAGCTGCAGGATGGTAATGTGACAGCAGCTTGGGAATTTTATGAGGATGTGGAGGGTTTTTAGATGTAATAAGGTCAACTCTTGATCAGATGATAGATGGAAGTAGATATAAGGATGCACTTGCATGTGAAAATAAAGCTTGTTAGTTTAGATAAGTTGCTGTTGTGGAGGTGATGGCAGCAACTCTAGATGATGAAGTATGATATAATGTGATGAAAGAGATGTATGAGTAGCGTGTTCAGATGCACCTGCATGGAGCTATGATTAGTATTAAATTACTCCTTCACTTGATCACAACCTGGACAGTCCTTTTGTCCTTGCAACACTAGAAACTAATTAGCACACAAGCAATAAACTAAAAAGCAGAACTCAATTTACTAAAACCAACTTAATTTTTTTTGTTTTCTTCATGTTCAAGCTTTTTTGTATTTTGCCTTTTTCTGGTTTTTATTTTTTCAAATGATACACTAACTAATCCTACCTATATTTTTCCAAAGAAAACTTAGTTGAATAGAAGAAGAAGAGATTTTAATGTGGCAGCATCCTATCGGACATGTGACACTTTACAACACACCCAGATGGGTCCTGCCCCCACCACTTTACATTGCTGAAGTGGGTCCTTCCCCCACCAACTTTACGTTGCATGGCCAATACCTTTTCAGGTGCACAATGTTGATAGGGTTCATCAATTCTCTGCCATCAGCAATATCTTTCAGCCAATATGAATCTCTGCCAGCTGTACCAATCACTTCAAATGGTCCTTCCCAGAGATTCTCAAATTTGGATGCTATTTCTTCCCTTGCCTTGTTCCACTTCAACACCAACTCTCCTGTTTTCAAAACTCCTTGCAATTTGTGTGCTGCTTTAAAGGCTGCAATGTCCTTAGCCTTTTTTCTCATGACAGCATTTTCTGATTCATATCTATGCTCCTCAAGCTGCATCAATCTCACAAACCTTTCTTTTAGAGCCTCATCCATTTCTAAATTAATTTGATAAGCCAGTCTGAGAGATGGAAGTTCTAACTCAATAGGTAATACTGGTTCTATCCCATACACCAAACTGAAAGGAGTGTGTTTTGTAGCTGTTTTGATAGTAGTCCTGTATGCCCAAAGTGCATCATGGAGCTTCAAATGCCAATCTTTTTTTGAGACACTGATGGTCTTCTTGAGAATAGATTTGAGAGTCTTGTTGGTTGATTCTGCTTGGCCATTGCCTTGAGGGTAATACGACGAACTCTTGGTGTGCTTGACTTTTAGGGTGGCTAGCAGAAGTGCAATTGCATGGTTGATGAACTGGTTGCCTCTGTCAGAGATTATTTTAAAGGGAATGCCAAATCTGGCACAAATGTTCTCATGCAGGAATCTTGCAGTGGCTTGAGCATTAGCTTCTCTCAAAGGAATTGCCTCTGCCCATTTGGTAAAATAGTCAGTGGCCACTAATATAAACTGGTGTTGAGCTGAGGAAGGTGGATCTATGGGGCCTATAAAATCCAGCCCCCATATTTGGAAAGGTCCAGGAGATGTTATTGCAATAAGGGCAGCTGGTTGCAGAGTTTTTCTACCAAAGATTTGACATTTATGGCAGCATTTTATAGTGTCATAGCAATCTTTGAAAAGAATGGGCCAAAAATATCCTGACCTCAGAATCTTTTTTGCAGTTGTGTCTGCTGCAAAGTGTCCTCCACACACTCCCTCATGACATGCTTCAATTATCATCCTGGCCTCTTCCTCATCCACACATCTCAGCAAGATCCCCTCCTTGTCAATTTTGCATAAAACACCCTCAATTAGCCTGAACTTTTTGCACTTGTCTTTAAATCTTCTCTCTTGACTGCTACTCAAATTTTTGGGCAACTCATTGCTCTCAAGATAATTTCTAATGTCAAGTTGCTAGTCAGTATTTTCTGCATCAAAAGAAACCAAGTTTGTTAGATTATCATCACTGCATAAACCATCTTGATCTTCATGCTCAAATAACACATATGGAAGATAGGAGCTGGGATTCTCAATTAGCTTAACCACCTTTACAGTAATATCATAAGCTTGGACCTTACAAGCCCACCTGAATAATTTAGCCTTTGGTTGCTTTTTTGCAAAAAGAAGTGAAAAAGGATTTTGTCTCATAAATACTTGAACCTGATTGTTTTGAAACAGGTGTCCTTGTCTTTCTATCAAGAACATCAAGGCTGCTGCACTTTTCTCCAACCTAGGATATCTCAATTCAGTATCAGACCACATCTTGCTTGCAAAAGCAATCACATGATCCTCTTGCAGCAGTGCCAAACCAATTGCCCTTTTTGTGACACTGATATAAGCCTTGAAAGGTTTCCCTAGATCAGGAGGTTTAATTAGGATAGATTTACAGATGGCATCAATGATTTTGTCGAAGGAATCTTGGCATTGCTCATTCCAATCTATCAGAATATGTTTGCTCACACCCTTGGAAATATTTCCAACTTTTGTGAGGTTGGAAATTGGACTCATAGTGTGGGAAAAATGAGGGACATACATTCTCAAGAAGCTGGTCATCCCCATGAAACTTTTTACCTGCTTAAGGGTTTTTGGAGGTGCCAACCTCTTTAAAGCCTCAACCTTAGTTTCAGATATTTGGATTCCTGCTGTAGACACCACATGTCCAAGTAACTCCCCTTTTGAGGACAAGAAAACACATTTCTTTGGATTCAAACTAACTCCTCCTTTTCTACACAAGGAAAACAACATGGTCAACATGTCAAAGTGTTTCTCAAGAGAAGTTCCTAAACAAAGGTCATCCAAGAATACACGAAATATATTAGCAGGCATTTCTCTAAAAATTGTGTCCATGGCTCTTTGGAATGTTGCAGATGCATTCATTAATCCAAATGGCATTCTTTTCATGGCAAATGTTCCCCAAGGTGTGATAAATGAAGTTTTTGGCTGATCCTCATCCTTGATGCTTATCTGATTAAAACCTGAGAAGCCATCCAGGATTGAGTAGATCTCTTTCCCTGCTACAGCATGCAAAACTTCTTCCAAAAATGGCAGTGGATAATAATCTTTGATAGTGGCTTTGTTCAGATCTCTATAATCTATGCAGATTCTAATGGTCTTATTTTTCTTTTCAACAGGAACAATGCAAGATAGCCACTCATGATTTATAATTTTTGCAATCACACCTGCATCTTTCATTTTGTATAACTCTTCTTTAATTAGACCTAACAGAGAAGCATTAATTCTTCTTAACTTTTGCACAACAGGTTTCATACCTTCCTTGATCTTGATTTCAAACTCACAAATGCTCTTGTCAACACCAACCAACTCATCATAATCCCAAGCAAAAATATCTTTCCAATCATCAAAGAATTTAGTAACAAAGGCATTGTCCTCCTCTTTAAACAAATCCCCAACATACAACACTCTATCTAGACCTTTCTTGTTGACTTTAATTTCCTTTACCTGTTTATCTTCACTTGCATTGATTACCAGGATGGGGTATAACTGTTGCAGATCTTTTTTCTCGAGCTCATCTTCTTGTATAGCTCCCTCAGCTAAGTGTTCCAGTAGCACACTCCTGCATAGAGAATCTGCCTCACAATTTTGCTCCCTTGGCACATGGCAAAGCTCCCAGGTTTCAAAATTCTTCAGTTCCAGCATAGCTTGATCTCTGAGCTGCACCATGTCTCCACTTTTAGCCTGATATTCTCCTGATATTTGTCTGCAGACAAGTTGAGGGTCTCCAAAGATGATTATATCATTGATGTCTAAGTTTCTTGCTTCTTGAAGACCTGCAATCAATGCCTTATACTCTGCCATATTAGAAGTGATATTTGGATAAATTCTTCCTACTTTAGCCAGCAATCTATGGGAAGCATCTTTGAGAATAGCAGCAGAAGAAGCCACATTAAGCCTTTTGGATACACCACCATCAAACCATAAATATGCAAAATTACCTGGGTTAGCTGAAGCCAATTCCTTAGGAATCTTCATGCTAGACTCCAACTCTACTGCATTCAACTCAAATTCTCCACATGGATTTGACAGCAACATTTCTTCTTCAATGAAATTCATGCTTTCAAATTCTCCTAATTTATTATACAATGTTACCTTCTTTTTGCCATTTGAGATAGTACACTCCCCTTTTGACCATACAGGTCTGGCATCAACTGTGGAAAGCCACTTCCTGCCTAAAAGCAAGTCATATATATCTGATTTGTCTTCTATTCCTTCAAAAGCAACCACAACAAAATTAGCTGCAACCATTATTCCTTCAACATCAATAGGCACATTGCTGACTATTCCAATAGGATTGATTTTTGTATTTGAGAAAGATTTCAAGATCATTGGAGCCTTCTTGTCTATTTCAAGACCGCATAGCCTCATAACATGATGAGGCATTACATTCAAGGGTGATCCTCCATCTAGTAAAAACTTAGTTAAGATCTTCTTCCCCATTTTGGCAGCACAAGTGAAAGCCCCAGGATCATAATCATCCTGGGTAAGCATGTGCTCCTCTATATGGTTTGTTAGAGCAAACTCGTCTTCTTTGGTCAGACTGAGAACTTTTTTTCTATAAGATGGAGCTATCTTGAGCACCATTGGGGGGGCAAAGAATAAAGAAAAAGGGATGTTTTTTTTTTTTTTTTTTGGAAACATAGGCTTAAGTAGGTTTTTAAATAGGCAGGTGATGGCACATTGAAGGAATTGATAAGGAATTTGAGGAAGATGGCAATTATGGCAAAGCAATCATGGCAAGGGAATGAACAATGGATATGAAAACAATGTTGAGCCAAAAGTGCTAAAATGGGGGTAGTGGGGTCAAGCAAAGGGAAAAAATTAGAAACTATACACCATGGGGTCTTCCAAACTCTTAACTTCCAATCTTCAAAATATGTCTTCCAAACTTCATAACCCAGATTCTTCTAGAGCATATTCTTTAACTAAGCAAAAAATACCTCTTGTGAACTTTCAACCTGAGTTCTTGTTGACTTGAAGAATGAACATCCTTTGACCTCCATATCAATGTTGAACACCAAGATCTTCCAAACTTTGACCTAGTTTTCCAAGATGAGTTGACCTAGTTTGAATGCATAGATCACAATTAGCATGTTGCCCTTTGGGGGCAACATCTCGCCAAAACAAGAAAAAGGCTGGTCCCCTCAGCCATGTGATGTCAAAAATGAATAACTAGAAGGGTCTTCAACCTTATACCAAGGTGTCTAAGTGGGAACATGGTAGAATGAGAGTGTGAAGTGTAAATGTTGATGAAATGAGTGTGAATGTGATACGGAGTCATAGCACGGGGGAGTGGTCCACGGTGGTAGGGTTATGGGGCATGGCAAAATATGACAAAGTTGTGGAACTATGGCAAGGTTGTGATATCTAGGATGGGGTCAAGAACCATTGGTTGGAGAGATATCAAGGGAATCAATGATCAAGCAAAAGGGGCGAACTATTTTGCGCAAAAAGGCCATAGATAATATCCATATGATAATTCATATAATCTAATTAAAGGCAAGAAGATATTTTGAGAAAAAGGCAACTGCATGCTAAAAAAGGCTAAAGTCGCAGAGAGGTCTATAAATAGAACCGAAACTTCAATTGGACATATCTCGGCAACCAGAGGTCGGATTGCAGCAATCTTTACCTCGTTGGAACCGGCTCGGAGTCTAGTTTCTGAATTGGGGCGCACATATCCTAGTTCACCCGGATGAGGGAGTAATAGCCGAAAAGGTGACAGGGGGTCACAAATTACTGCCATAGCGACTTCACAGATCTGCAATTGCTTTTATGATGTGTGGCTACGTGCAGTAGCTAGACTAGTCTGGAGGGCCAATAAGCCAGATATTGTCTTTGCCCAATGGTCTACGCGGAGTAGCCAGATATTGTTTGCTCATGGTCTACGCAGAGTGGCCAAATATTGTTTGCCAAGCCAGTTGCCATTTGCACTATCATAACCTTGTGGACCCGGTTGGGTGGTTAACCGTGTTCTTCAATGTATTTATTTGAGATATATGATAATTGGATCCTGATCTTCAAATAAGATGATGTTAAGTAGTTTAGTTTCCCCATAAACAAGGAATCGTATCAGAATGTGGTGATTGAATGATGTGAATGGAGTATGATGAGTGAGAAAAGGCAGAAGTGAGTGTGAATATGGCAGGGTGGTGATGGAATGGAGATGAAGTGAGTGTGCAAGTATTTGAGATTTTGCCAAAACAAGAAAATGCATGTCTTCTCCTTGAACTTCAAAAGTTGCAACTCTGCTATGGTGGTAAAGATGAATTGCAGAGTGCTTTTTTTTTCCTTTGGGAATGGAAGCAAGAATAAGGAGTTTAAATGGAAGGTAGGGCTACTTATGACAGATGAGAAAGAATGGAGGAAGAGTGCACCTGTCATGGAAACACACAAAATTAGTCTCAAATCCTTGCAACTCTGCTATGATGGTAAAGGTGATTTTGCAGAGTGCTGTTAAGGTATGGAAAAAAAAAGAGAATAGGAGGCTGAATGGATGGTAGGAATGCTTTAAGACAGATGAATAAAAATGGAAGAAGGATGCTCCTGCATATGACACTTGGTAATTGTTGCCCCCAAAGGGCAACATGCTAATTGTGATTTATGCATTCAAACTAGGTCAACTCATCTTGAAGGACTAGGTCAAAGTTTGGAAGATTTTGGTATTCAACATTGATATGGAGGTCAAAGGATGTTCATTCTTCAGGTCAACAAGAGTTCAAGTTGAAATTTCACAAAAGGTACTTTATTTGGGGTCAAATGCTTAGTCAAGAATATACTCTAGAAGAATTTGGGTTATGAAGTTTGGAAGGCATCTTTTTGAAGTTTGGAAGGTAAAAGTTTGGAAGACTCCTGTATATATGGTACCAAATCCTGATTCTATCCCTCTTTTCCCACCTCTGTGCCCATATCTCATTCCCATTTGTTTCTATTTAACCATTGTGCCACTTCTTTACCATATTTGCCAAGTTTGCTCATCCTTAGCCATATTTTCCTTTTCTTTGCACACCCTTATGGGACCTTATTGTTTTAGCTTTTCTCATGCTATATTCCCTCACCTTTGTGACCATCATTCATTTTCCTTCTCCTACCATTGCACCTCATGGCATGTCCTTACTCAAGACCTAAAAATGCCCTAGAATATTCTACGATTCCATCTCAAGTGTGCAAAAGTTCCATGGTCTCCAAAATTTCCAAGTATTCCTTGCCTTTTTCTAAGAGACCCTTAGAACCATGCTCGAAAAATCCAAAAATGCCAAAATATGGCATATTCTGAAAATATACCTCTAAAAATACGGAACCGTATCGTGCCATTTTCACGGAAAATACGCTCGAGAACCCTAAATCCGAGTTTCTGGCTCGAATCATGCCGGATTTGATTCCATAGACCTTGCAACCTAACTATTCTTGTCTTCCCGCCCTTTAAGAATTGAATGAACCCATAAACTAAGGCTAAGAATGAGGAATCATTAAAAACTAAACTATATACAGGAGATTCGACAGGAGCACTTTCTTGAAGGCCCAGAAGCGCTCAAACCTCCCAGTGATCATTGTTAAGCAGGACTTGAAGGATTTGTGAAGACTCTGAGTACTCCCCGATCAGATCCAAGGAGATTTGGTTGAATTTATCTCTTAAAATTATTTGATGACCTGAAGTTGACATTTTCTTGCATTTGAACTGAAGTACCATTATTCACTATTATTGTGATTGATTTACCTCCATATCAATGAAAATTTGATGCCAAGTTGAAGAAATTCTCTCTGATATGATTCTTGACAATTTTCCCTTTCAAAAAAATACTACAGAAAATTCCTTTATGTTCTTAATTGCTTTTGGTCCAGTTGCCATCAATCCTTGAGACATCTGAGATCCATATGCTTTGAAAAGACCAAAAAATTCCATCCACAACTCGAGTTAGAAAAATTTGCATTCTGTTTTGACTGTTCTTGACTGTATTTTGCAAAATCCTAATGCAAAAATACTTACGAGCATTCAAATGAGAATTTGACTTCATGCCCATACTGCAGGATAGGGCTTTGGAAATTCCTAAAAAAGTGATCATATACTTTAGTTCCATTTTCCTGATCACTGTTTTACAGTTTGACTGCCATTGACCAATTTTTGACTCCATTTTAAGCTTGAATATCTCTCAGGATAATGATCTGACTTGGTCAGAGACTATACCTTTACTCTTTTACAACTTTTTTGTGCCAGTCTAAATCATCTGATCCAAAGATTCAACTCATTCTCGGCTGCTACAGCAATTTGAGTCAAGGTTCCATTTTTAAGAAATGGGAAAGGTATGAGAATTTTGAGTTTCTGGTCATTCCAATATATTTATCTTCCATAGACTGATCACCTTAAGTGATCTGGAGGTCCTAACCCCAATTTGGGTTTATACTCAAGTTGGCTTATTGTGGTTGACCTTTGAAGCCAGGTTGAGGGTCAACATTTTGGAGGTCCTACCGGGATCCTACCTGGATCTTGAGAACTCATGGCTCCAAAACAGAAATTTCCAGCAGAGCAAGAACCAATGGAAGATCAGGAGACTTCAAAACCTTGCAGAGATAGATCTCTTCCTTCAAGTTTTTCAACTGGATTGCTTCAAAGTTTGCCTTACCAGTTTGAATTGAATGTGCCTACTCCATTGCCTACCTTTGATTCCAGCATGAGTGCTAATACTTTTCTGAGAATTTTTGAAGATTACTACAGAGATTATGGCTTTAAGAAAGGATGCAAGTTCTCACAATTTGAAAAGTGTTTTAAAGAGGAGAGTGAAGCTGGTGCATGGCTGACTTATGAGAAGCTTATGGGAACCACTTCTTGGGATGACCTTGTCACCAAGTTTTTAGACAGATTTGGAAAACTTGCTGCTCCTAAGGACCTTGTTAATGAATTGCAAAATTTCTCCATTTATGTAGGTGAAAGTGTTAGTCAGTACAAGGAAAGATTCAGCACCTTCATGAATAGATGTCAGAAAGGCCAAGTTACCATCCCCATGCTCTTTTTGGTGTCTTCCTTCATTAAAGGCCTATCTTCTAGACCAGAAATTCATAGAAAACTTGTCAAGATTCAAGCTGCAGAAGGTTTTGATTCCATCTATAAGGTTTTTGCTAAGACAACTGAATTGACCAAAATGCTCTCTATCCTACCAGAAAAACACAATAGCTTTCATCATGATCCCTTCTACCCTGATGCCATTGATGGTCCTTATGAACCTCACCATTCTGTTCCTATCTATGCTGTGCATAAAGAAAAGAAAAAAACCAAAGATGAAGAGGCTGATTCTCAAATTTCAGAGGTTAAAGTAGACTTGACAAAGGTAACTGAAGCTTTAGCAGAAGTGACCAAGCAACTTGTGGAGCTCAAAGCAAGCAGGACAGGTAGAACTTATCATGAATGTATTCATTGCAATAGAACTTCACATCCAGCTGATATTTGCTATTGGCAAATATGTCCTAAATGTAAAAAGACGGGTCATTTTGGTAGGGAATGTCCAGCTTGTGCTTTTTGCAAGGAGATTGGTCATACTGACCTTAGGTGCTCTGTCAAAGAATATTTTGCCAAGCAAGAGAGAGAGAAAAAACCTGAGGCAACTCCCCATGTAAGGTTTGCTGAATCTACTAGTTCTATAAGGTTTGTGCAGGCTACAGAAATGCCAAAGACTGAGGAAGTAATGGTAGTACAAACCAGAAGCATGGGAGAGGTCCATAGATCTGCTGAACCTAATAAATTTGTTCCAGAGCATTCAAGGAGGTCAACATTGCCACCACCCTCTGTTATAGAAGTTCCTCCCCAGGAAATAGCTCCACCTCCCCAACAAAAATATGGTGACAGTACCAAACAACATCAGGACAATAAATTCTACTAATACTCTATCAAGTGTCATATGCAAGAGCACCCTTTTTTTTCCATCTATATTCATCCATCTTAAAGTGGTCCTACCATCCATTCAGCCTCCTGTTCTTGCTCACATACCCAAATAGCCCTCTGCATATTCAGCTTCACCATCACAGCAGAGTGGCAAAAGATTAAGGTTAACTGGTTTATATGTTTCCATGACAGGTGCACCCTTTCTTCATCTACATTCATCTGTCTTAAGTGGTCCTGCCATTCACTCAAGCCTCTTATCCTTGTTTTCATTCCCAAAAAGCACTCCGCACTTCAGCTTCACCATCATAGCAGAGTTGCATTTCTTAAAGATCAAGGAAAGATATGCATTTTGTTGTTTTGGCGAATCTACTACATATTCTACTTCAATTGTACTTCCATACTTCACATTCTCCATTCTATACACTCCATATCCACCAATTCTATATTCATACTACCACTTACACTTCATCCATATCACATTTCCAATCATGCACACACTCATCTCATCACATTCACATTTCACATCTCTCACATGCACTCATTCCATCTTACTTTCATTCAAAGACATTTTTGGCATTTTATGGCTGAGGGGACCAGCCATTTTCTTGTTTTGGCGAGATGTTGCCCCCAAAGGGCAACATACTAATTGTTGGTCTATGCATTAAAGCTAGGTCAAGTTATCTTGTAAGACTAGGTCAAAGTTTGGAAGAGCTTGGTACTCAACATTGATGTGAAGAACCAAAGGTGCTCCATATAAAGTCAAATGTTCAAGGTCAAACATCACAAGAGGTACTTTCTTTATGATCAAAGACATGCTCTAGAAGAACCTGGGTTATGAAGATTGGAAGTCATTTGTAGAAGTTTGGAAGTTAGAGTTTGGAAGACCCCTATTTTCACATAGTTCCAAAATCTCAGTCATTGCCTTTATTTTTCTCATCCATATCTCCTCTCTTACTTTACTATATTTCCCCTTTGCATTCTTTCCTAGTCACTTCTTCATAACCATACCTTACCATGCCTATTTTGCCATATTTACCCCTTTGAGTTTGTTCCTAGCCCACTTTTATTCATGACCATAAGATACCATTGTTTGTCTTCTCACTACCCCCTTTTTGCAAATATCCTTAGTCCAACTTCTCATTTTTACCATTGCCTCATAATTTTTCTATTTCCCCATGGTCCATTTTCCTATGAGCTCTCATGTTTACACGTGTCTCCATGGTATATCCTTGCTTTGAAAAAATAAGACCAAAGATGCTCTAAAATGTTCCGTGATCTCTCCCAAGTGTGTGAAAATTTCCCATGGTCTTAAAATCTCCAAAAGCTCTTTGATTATTTTAAGAGTACTCTTTAAAACTATGGTCGAAGATTCTTAAAAGGTCAAAATACAGCATATTTTGGGATATACCTTCGAAAATACAGAGACCATATCGCGCCAGTTCTACGAAAATACGGCCAAGAACCCTAAACTGAGTTTCTCAGCTCAAATCACATCGGATTTGGATCCAACGACCCTGCAACCTATCTATTTTTATCTTCCCGCCCTCTAAGAATCGAATAAACCCGTAAATTAAGGCTAAGATTTGGAAATCATTTGAAAATTGAACTATATACAGGGGATTCGACTGAGACACTTTTTGAAGGCCCAGACGCATCAAACATCGACATTGATACATGCTGAGCATGATCTGAAGAAGTTCTTGAAGTACCTGAGCATTCCACAGTCTGATTTGCAAAAATTAGACTGGTTATTTTATCCTAAAAATTAGACTGATGATTGATTTATCTTCTTATGACTTATATTCACTTTGTATTTCCTTCATATCAATGAAAATTGCCTGCCAAGTATTGAAAAACATGTCTGTCATGATTTCTAGCATTTTTGCCATTCAAAATATTTTACAGTGAAACATCCTGCACTCTATACTTGCATTTGACAAGTTGCCTTTCATTCTTGCATATATTTGCACCTGTGTGCACAAAAAGTTCAAAAAAATCCCCCTCAAAGCTCAAGTTACAAATTTTCATATTCTGTCTGACATGATTCTTGACTGTCATTTACAAATCAGTACCAAAAAAATACTTTTGGTGATCCAAAAAAGGATTTGATTGTTTGTGTTGCCCTGCTATGGCAACATGGCAAAGTGCCATCAAATCTTTTTTATGTTGCAGGGAAAAAGAAGATACTATGTTGAAGAACCAAGTGAAGACATTGAATTGGAATCAAGATCACACATTGAGAGGACCTAAGCATCTAGAAGTTTGGAAGACCCCTATGAAGTTTGCAAGCTATTAAAGTGGTATCTTTTCTCCTTCGTATTGTCATTTCTATTCTCCTACCTCACACTCCACATTTCCAACGTTCCATTACCCCATACTATCATACATCTCACACATAGCCTTTTGTTCCATAGTTGACCTACCACTACCTAAGGCACATTTTCAAAGTTGTTACACAAAAAGGATTGCCTAAGCATCAAGTTCTACATCATATTTTTTCATCATATCATTCCATTATCACACACTCCATACCATGTGGCTATAAAAAAAAAAAAAAAAAAAAAAGAAGCATTTGAAAAGCTAAACACGAGTTTGCCTAGTCACCACCTCCAAGTGACATGGCATGATGACTAGATACATATGTCATCACTTACAAAGCCACATTGGTCCACTCACCATTTGCCACTTCCATATATCATTCACCAAGTTGCCACCTAAGCAACAAGTGTCCACATCACCACATCACTCCATACCATTACATCACTCAACATCATTCCACATCATCACATCACCTTGCATCATCAAATGATGACTAGGCAAATGTTGACCAAACCCAAAAAGTTGGTCAACCATAAGATTGAAATGATTGATAAATGTGCCTATTAGCCTTGTTCTCCCTCCTTGCCACCTCACCAAATCCCATGTCTAATGCCTACTCACCCCATTCATTTTTCCTACAAAAATCAAAAGTATTGCATTTGAGAGTTTGATGATACCACCTGATAGCCCTCATGGAATCATGCCACCTGGCACAAAAAATTTGAAAAAAGAGTGCATATTGACCTTCTAAATGGCTTTCTTGGGAAACGTGCTTCATTTGAAAAAATGGCAAAACCTACCTACATCTACCCCCCCATCTATCTACCCTCTCATCCTCTGCCAAGTGGCGTCCCCCCTGGCATGCCAAGTCGAAACACGAGCCGAGCTTGGCGTGGGAGGAGACCACGTAATCAAGAGAGAGGAAAATAACTCTCTATTTATACCTTAGCCTCTTTTCTGATTTTTGCCTGTGGGATAATTGCTCTCAAGAAAACTCCGAACCCTAAAAATGTGACTTGCCCTTGTTTTTTGTCGATTGAACCGAGCAATCATTACATTGGCTAACCATTCCTGTCCTGTTACACCCAAAGAAATGTCTAAACCAACCAAAAACATGGCCAAGATCCCGAATTTGCCAAGATCCGTAGGAAACGAGTTTTTAAAAGGGATTCATTCAACGAGAAAAAGTGTGGGCTTTTGCGCGATTCAAAGACGAAGTACCTGAAGTGTGAAGTCGGAATTGATCTTTGAGAGTTCCTCCTGCCTTAAGAGATCTATCCTGAGGCATATTATGATTGATTTGTATCCAAAAAATTCACGATTTGTATGTTTTAGAGATGTCCTGTTGATTGATCATCTTGATCATTAACATGACGTCAAATGTGATGACTTTGATTCCAGTTTAATGAAAATCTGACCTTGGAAAATATCATTTGATGCATTTGTGTTTGAATTAATTCTAGAAATGGGAAGAAAAAGCCATACCTCACTTTTGGTCACATACAAAGCTCTAGCTGCATTGGTACAATCATTTAGGAAAGGAAAAACTAAAAAAAAAAAAGGGGGGAGAAAGATCAACCCACTGATGTTTTAAAAGTCTGTCATACTTTTCATGCTCATTAGATGCTCAGACATACTTCTCAAATTACAGACTGACTTTTTAGCCCTGAAAATAGCATGCTCTTATTGTGCAGGCCTCGTGTTCACTGTCTAAATTTAGTTGGATTGAAAATTCATCACCATTCTCATTTGGCAAAATTGAGTGCCTTTGTCCCGATCCATTGACCAACTTCTGACTTAGTCAAGAATCATTATTTCTCACCAACCGTGAGGATTCTTTGCATAGACTTTCTCCAACACTTTCTTCAGATATCATGGTAGCATGCTATGCTTGTTTGGGTTCAAAATGTTGAATGCATTAATTTCTGTGCCTGTTAGAATAAGACTAGCTTTTTTGGCTTTTGGGAAACTAGTGAAATCTTGTTTTCTGGAAGTTTAAAAACAGATATTTTAGCACAGAATGATCACCTCAAGTGATCTGGAGGTCCTAGACCAAGATAAGTGCTTCTTTGACCTGAGGTTGGTGGTTTAGCCAGGTTTGCCATCAACATTTTGGAGGTCCTACCGAGATTTCCACCTGGTTTTCAAAGAACTCATGGCTCCTAGAAGAAATGAACAGCAAGAAGCTCCAGAACCATTGGAACCACAAGGAGTACTGTTTGCACTGTGGTACAGCCAAATTGTGCAATCCCACAGTATTTTGAGCTAAGTTTGCCCATTACTCCACCCATATTTGAACCAACTATGAATGCTAACCATTTTCTGAAGGTATTTGATGAATATTATAGAGATTATGGTTGTAAAAAGGGCTGTAGGTTTTCTGAGTTTAAGAGATGCATGAAATCTGATGAGGCATATGCTTGGTGTGAGCATGTGACCTCAGTTATGGGTACTGATACATATGAAAGTCTTGTGCAGCAATTTTTGGCTAGGTTTGGCAAACTGTCTGCCCCTCAAGAGCTAGCAAACGAGCTACAGACTTTTTGCATAAGGGCAGGTGAAAGTATCAATCACTATGTGGAAAGGTTTAGTGCATACCTGAGAAAATGCCAAAAGAGTCAGGTGCCCACTCCCACACTCTACTTTGTGGCTGCTTTCATTAAGGGACTGTCACCAAGGCCTAAAGTGCACAGAAAGATGCTAAAAATTCAAAATCAGGAAGGGTTCGATACCATACACAAGGCTTTTGAAAAGGCAACTAAAATCTCTAATGATATGTCTTTTTTACCTGATAACCATGTAAACCATTGTGCTGACCCTTTTTACCCAGATTATGAACAAGAGTATGAGCATGTGCCTGTGTATGCAGTGCAAAAAGAAAGAAGAAAATCCAAAGATGAAGAGGCTGCACCTAAAATCAATGAATCCAAGAGTGAGATGGCCAAAATGTCTGAGACCATTGCAGAACTGACCAAACAACTCTTGGAGTTGAAAAACAGCAAAAAAACTTATCCTCCTTGTGCACATTGTTTCAAAGATACTCATCCTTCTGATATTTGCTATTACAGGGCATGCTTAAAATGTGGAAAGAAAGGTCATTTTGGAAAAATTTGCCCTGTGTGCAACTTCTGCAAGGAAATAGGTCATCTTGAAGACAAGTGTTTTGTCAAAGAATACTTTGACAAGCAGGACAAAGGCAAGAAATTGGAAGGAACATCTGCCATCAGGTTTGTGGAGGAATATGAGGAGCAGGAAGAGATCATGGTGGTACAAACAAGAAAAAATGTTGGAAAATGGAACACTGCGCAGATAAAGGTATGAGCAAGAACCTTCCTGTCAACAAAGAAGTTCAGGTAATAGCTCCACCTCCTTTTGAGAAGTTTAATAAAAAGGACAAAGAGTTAGATGAGCTAGACATGATCCTAAAAAGTTCTAAAGTGAGCATAGATCTCCTCACGCTTCTCAAAATTGCACCTAGCTATAGAGAGAAAATATTGAAGTGTAATGATGTTGAACAAATTTCATTTACTGATGTGCATGAGACAGAGAAAGTTGTATTAACTCAAGAAGAAAAAGATCCAGGTGCCTTTACTTGCTCGGCTAGTTTAGGTAACTTGCATTTGTCTAGGGTCTTGCTAGATGGAGGCTCCCCATTAAATGTCATGCCTCAGCATGTAATGAAGAAATGTGGTCTTGTCATCACTCAACCATCACATCATATTGAGGTCATTCTCCAATGCTAAAATAAAACCTATAGGACTAGTGACAAGGGTGCCAATAGAAATTGAAGGTATAATTGTTGAGGCAAGTTTCATAGTTGTGGCTTTTGAAGATAACTGTGATGTGACTGACATATATGACTTGTTGCTGGGAAGGAGGTGGTTGTCTCATGTTGATGCTAGACACATGCAGTCCAAAGGGCGTGTACTATTTCAAATGGAGCAAGAACTGTAACTCTATACAACAAAACAGGTGATGCTAATCTGTACAACTTTATAGAACAAGACATGTTGATTGAAGATGAGCCAGGAGTGTTAAAAATGCCTATCTCTGTATGCAAACCAATAGAAATCATACCGACCTGTTTAGGTGACCTTGACATGGAAGCAAAACTCAATAGAGGTGTGTTGTGGTTTGATGGTGGAATTTCAATCAAATTGAATATAGCATCTTCTGCAGCTGTAATCAGAAACTCTGCCAATAAACTCTTATCCAAAGTTGGTAGAGTACATGAAAGAATTACTTCAAATATGGCTGAATATAAGGCACTTATAGCTGGCTTAGAGGAATCTTTGGCTTTAGGTTTGACTAATATATCTATCTTTGGTGACTCTCAACTGATATGCAGACAGGTAACTGGAGAGTATCAGACCAAAAAACAAGACATGTCAAAACTCAAAGAAAGGGTATTGCAATTGCTAAGCAAGTTCAAGGCTTGGGAGATCAAACATATACCTAGGGAAGAGAATTGTGAGGCAGATGCACTTTGCAGAACCGTGCTCCTTGACTATTTGGCTGAGGGAGCTATAAATGAAGATGAATTGAACAAGGAAGATGCAACACAACTATATCCTATTCTGGTGATAGATGCACAGCAAGAGAAAGAGGTAAAAGAGTTAACTATCAACAAAAATGGACAGGTAAGAACACTTTTCCTTGGGGATCTTTTTGATAGCAAAGATGAGGCCTCCTTAAAAATTTTCTTTGAGAGTTGGAAAGATGTATTTGCCTGGGATTATACAGAATTAGTGGGAGTGAGGACTGACATCTGTGAATTTGAAATAAAGATAAAGGAAGATGCTAAACCTGTAATGCAAAAACTCAGAAGAATAAATGCATCACTGCTTACCCTGATCAGAGAGGAATTATTAAAGATGAAAGAAGCTGAGGTTATTAAAGAGATAACAAACCCTGACTGGCTGTCTTGCATTGTTCCAGTAGAAAAGAAAAATAAGAGCATTAGGATTTGTATAGATTACAGGGATCTAAACAAGGCCACTATTAAAGATTGTTATCCATTACCATTTCTAGAAGAAGTGTTACATGCAACTGCAGGCAAGGAAATATATTCCTTTTTAGATGGATTTTCAGGTTTCAATCAAATCAAGATAAAAGAGGCAGATCAAGCCAAGACCTCTTTCATAACCCCTTGGGGCACTTTTGCCATGATGAAAATGCCTTTTGGCTTGATGAATGCATCTGCTACCATTCAAAGAGCAATGGATAAAATATTTCAAAGCATGCCAATATCAAACTTTAGAGTTTTCTTGGATGATTTGTGCCTAGGATCTTCTCTAACTAAGCATATGGAATTGCTGACAATGACAATGGAATTGTGCAGAAAGGGTGGAGTGTGTTTGAATCCAAAGAAGTGTGTATTCTTCTGTTCTAAAGGTGAATTGCTAGGTCATGAGGTATCTACTCAAGGTATTAAAATTATGTCCTAGGAAAAATGGAGGCTTTGAAGAAATTAGCTCCACCTAAAACCTTAAAACAGGTGAAGAGTTTCATGGGCTTGACAAGTTTTTTGAGAATGTATGTGCCTAACTTTTCACACATCATAAGTCCTTTGGCAGCTCGACCACGTGTTGGCAAGTATAATAAGAATGAGAGCAAATTTATTGCAATAGAATGGACAGATGAATGTCAAGCTGCATTTGACCTGTTGATAACTTCCATATGCCAATCAGAGATTCTGAAACCACCAGACCTTGCTCAACCATTCCAGGCATATATCAGTGTCACTAGCAAAGTCTGAGGCATAGCACTCATGCGTAAAGCATGGGATAATATCTTTTGCCCGCAAAATTTGGTCCGATCTTTGAGAACGGATACCTAGAATGGAAAAAGTGCAGCTGGAATAATGTTTTTCCTACAAAGGCTTGGTCATATAGTTCACACAATGAGGTAAAAGTAATGATGCATCAAAATCCTATTCCCATCTTTGTTCGAAAAACTTCGAGTAAGGCTAAATTATGTAGATGGGCTTGCAAGATCTGAGGATTACAATTTAAATGTTAGAACTGTCAAAACAATTAAAAGTCCTAGTGATTATTTGACCAATAAGGTGTTTGAGTTTGAAGATTTTAATGGTTTGAGCACTGATGAAGTGTGTGAGATTGCTACTAACCTTGTGCTATCTAGCAAGATGCAAGAAGATTGGCAGGATGAAATCATCAAGTTTCTCCAGCATAAGGAGGTGCCAGAAAACTTTACAAGCAGCCAGCTGAGGAGATTCAGAGAAAAAGCAAAAACCTACAGGATGATTGGAGAGGTATTATGTAAGATTGATCAGTATGGTGTCCTTCTGAGGTGTGTTGACAGGTCAGAAGCTGAGTTGATACTGGAGGCTTGTCATGAAGGAATTTGTGGAGGCCACTATGCAGCTGACACAACTGCAAAGAAAATACTCAGGTCTGGATATTATTGGCCTAGCTTGTTTAAAGATTGTTATGAGACCATTAGGAGATGCCATAAATGCCAGATACATGGAAGAAGAATTCTTCAGCCTGCTGCTTTGACTAGCATCACGTCTCCAGGTCCATTCCAGACTTGGGGACTAGACTTCATAGGACCTATAAATCCAAACTCTCCCTCTCAGCATGAATACATACTAGTGGCAACAGATTTCTTCACCAAGTGGGCAGAGGCTGTCCCATTGAGACAAGCAAATGCCCTAACAACTGCCAGGTTCCTCCATGAAAACATATGCACTAGGTTTGGCATCCCTCTGAAAATAGTTTCTGACAGAGGCACTCAGTTCATGAATGATGTGATCAGCAACCTGCTAAAAACCTTGAAAGTAAAGCATGTGAAAAGCTCAGCATACTACCCTCAAGGCAATGGCCAGGCTGAATCTACCAACAAGGTGCTAAAAGCTATTCTCAAGAAAACAATAGAGGTGCATAAAAAAGATTGGCACCTTAAATTACATGATGCACTTTGGGCATATAGAACCACAATTAAAAGTGCTACTAATCATACACCTTTTGCTCTTGTCTATGGTGTTGAGGCTGTTGTTCCAGTGGAATTGGAGTTGCCCTCATTAAGGTTAGCTCTAAAGATTCAAATGCAGATAGAGGAAGCATACAGGGAAAGGTTTGATAGGTTGCTCCATCTAGAAGAAGAGAGGTTTGAAGCAGAGAATACCATGTTCCTAAAGAAAGCAAAGGATGCAGCAGCATTCAAGGCCATTCACAAATTGCAAGGAAGTTTCAAAGAGGGAGAGCTAGTTCTCAAGTGGGACAAGGCAAAGGAAAACACAGCAGGTAAATTTGGCTGCTTATGGGAAGGGCCATACAAAATCTGTGGACAAGCAGGTACAAATTCTTACTTCCTGGAAGATATCACAACAGGTCAGCAGCTCATGAAACCTATAAACATATTGCATCTGAAAAGGTATTGGCAACAACATATTTGTATGAGTTTGTTTGAATAGAATAGTTATCGGATAGTTAGCCATTTGAGTTATTAGAGACACTAGCTTTAAAATTAATAGGCATGTTCCTTAAAGATGTGGATGCTTGTGCTCTTTTAGTGTTATTTTGAAATTGCTTTCATAAAACAAAAAAAAAAAGAGAGAGAAAAAAGAAAAAAAAAAGGAAAAAAGGGAAAATAGGTTTAACTTTGATATCTTGTGTGTATTATGATGCTGCAGGTTGAGTTCACAGTCATGAAAGCATAGGAGGAGTTGTTTTCTAACACATATAGAACTTGTCATGACAGGTTCATCAGTCTGAATAATCTCCACCTGAGCAAACAGTTGCCTTCCAATTCATATCAACCAAAATTCTTCACTGATGCAGGATCCCAAACAACTAAATATTACCACAATTAGCTGGGAGGACGTGGTACTTGCTGCCATGCTATGGCAGCATGTAAGAGCCAAGCATGTATTAGCACTAATCCTATCAGTTTGGTTCAATTTGCAAGATATTAGGAGAATGCTTCACTAGCATACACTCAAGTTTGAAGAACAAAGGAAGGACAATTGACTCAAGTCACTCAAGAGATACAAAGAGGTCAAACAAGCATGGGAAGTGTAGAGAAGAAGAGAAAAAAGATCCCTTGAAGAGCATTCCATGGTATGTGATCGTTTATGAGCTTGACATCTTTGGCATTTTTTTGATTTCCATCCTCATCCACTCCACCATCCCAAATAGCATTGAACCTTGGCTCCTTCCTCTTGCACCTCCCAAAGTCAAACTTGACCTTGAAAGTTCTTTCTAGTCAAAATACACCTTCATAAAACAGCCACTTGCTTCATCATCCACTAGTTCAAGAGAGACTTGACATAGTCACAACTTTGCTTATGAAGTCAACATTCCATGCAACTTGAGCAAAATGTAGAGAGGCTTGCAAAATCCCTAAGGGAAATGCTCAAAATTCAAATATGCCTCAAAGATGCCTCAAAGATGCTCCACAAAATTTTTGGCTTCACTAGATGTGCCAAGTCCCTCTACACCATACTACACACATCACACCCATCACCATTTTATCCTTTTTCATCTCAAACTCTCATTCAAATCAAAATTCATTCCAAAATATCAGTGTTGCCACATCACTTTTGACACCTCATCATTCACACACATCATCTCCACATCATTCTAAAAATTTTGACTAGAGAGAATTTTCAAATTCAAGTGGGCTGACACGTCATCATTCCCATTGGCCATGTCATACTACCTAGCCATGCCATCTTTTTCAAATGCCACTCCATCCACTCCCCAAATTTTTTTCCAAATTCCAAAGAGCTCTATGGTGAAAAAAGACCCCAGAATATTATGGGGCACAAAAGAAGATTCCCCTAGAAAAAAAGAATTTTGAGAAAAGGCCTTATCCTAGGCATGATATACGTTTTCTAGGGAATCGTGCCATAGGGTGTAAAGGGTGCAAAAATTTTCTATCTACCCCCCCCTAATTTCTCTTCCAAGCCAATCCCCCAAGTGGAGCATCCCGGGCGTGTGGGGCGGAGGAGGTACCGAATCCCACGTGGACCTTTGCACGCAATAATCAGAAAGAATGAATTTTTTAGCCCTTATATACCTTGTCTCCCAAATTCGATCAGGCCTGTGGGATATTGAGCTTCGAACTACCAAAAAACCTAAATCTGGAAAACGCCAAGATCTGTTCAATCTGGCCAAACAAACCATTAAATCACTACCTAAAATGGCCGAATCATCATGTTTAATGCCATGAATGCTTAGTGCGAGCTAGAAGACAGAAGATTGGAGGGAAATAATTGAGATCTCAACGGAACGGAACATTCTACAAAAGGGGATTTTCTGCACAGAAGATTTTCGAGGGCTTGAAGGCAAAGAAGAAAGATTTGGCTTGAAGAAGGACCGGCTTGATAATCCTGAGCTTGTTTCTGACCTCCTATGTTTACCTTTGATCTGGATTGTTGACTCAATACTCCGGATTTTATATGTGTACCTATTTGATCCTGTGCCCAAGACCCCGAGCTTGGGATATTACATTGTATCTTCTGAGTGACTGATTAAATTGAAAATCCGACCTTTATAGCAATTTGCTTGAGTTGCATTGTGATCTTTTTCCAAAAAGAGAAAATTGTTATTGGTTGAGTGTCTAGTGCCTGCACAAATTGTTAGTTGCGTGCTGTCTGCCTAAGCTGCAAATCTGTAGAGCCAGGCAATGCTAAACACACGCACAGTTCACCCATAGTAAACATTCTCTCTCGAGTTTATTCTCTTCTCATAGTCTTAGGCAAAAAATTATCAAAAGAAAAAATTAGGTCCCTTCTGGTGAAAGGAAAAAGTTGGCCCTTGGTGTGCAGACAAATCTGAGAAAGATAGAGCTGGTAGCCCCAAAAAATTCATCACCAATGTCGAGTTTCAAATTTCAGCTCTCGGTTAGGGATATTGACCAAAAATTGACTGGGTCAGTGATCTGATTTCGTCCTACCTAGCCTATCCTGACCTTATTGAGTTTTTGCAGTTAGATTGTGTCAAGCATTGAGCATCTAGTAGAAAGATATCCAGGCCCATAGCTTCATAGATCACATCCTGCAACTTATTTTGTGAGGCAGACTTTTTTATCTTCAGGGAAACTCACTCTTAGTGAACTCTTGTGCATTTTTCTGGAATCTTTGCACTCAGAGTGGTTGCCTTAAGCAACCTGGAGGTTCTAAACCACTGAGGTTGAAGGTTTTGCCAGGAACACCTTCAACATTTTGGAGGTTCTACCGAGATAATCTTCCTGGAATCTGGACTCATGGCACCAAGAAGAGTTAATGAGACATCTGAGCCTACTGAGGCACAGGATAATCATGAAGCTACTGCTACACCTACTGTCACCATACAAGCGACTGCAGGCATGCCTTATCAATACTTTGAGTTAAATGTGCCTACTCCAGTCCCTGTTTTTGATCCGAGCATGAATGCCAACAATTTCCTCAAAACTTTTGAAGAATACTATCAAGAATATGGTCACAAAAAGGTCAATAAGTTTTCTGAGTTTAAGAAGTGTTTTAAGAATGATGAGGTAAGGGCTTGGTTAGAATATGTTATAGGTTTAGGCACCAATTCTTGGGAAGAACTGGTAAAAAAGTTTCTAGCAAGGTTTGGAAGAGTCTTGGATCCCCAAGATTTAATATTTGAGTTGCAAACTTTTTAGCATCAAGCATGGTGAAAGTGTCTGCCGGTATGTTGAAAGATTCAACCACTATCTGGTCAAATGCCAAATCAATCATGTTCCTAACCATACATTGCATCTAGTGGCTTCTTTTATCGGGGGATTGAGCAGCAGAACAAGAATACACAGAAAGCTTTTGAAGATTCAAAAACAGGAGGGTTTGATACAATACACAAGGCTTTCACCAAAGCCACTTTGAAATTGCTGATATGATATCATACTTACCAGATGACATACACTCACCAAGTGATCCTTTTTTTCCAGATTATGAGCAGGAGTGTATGGGATCAGCACTGTACTGTCTATCTTTGTCCAAAAGGAAAAGAAAAAGGTCAAGGTGGAAGATGATGAGGCTCCTGCAGCAGATGTAAGAGCGAGATCACCAAGGTATCCCGAGGCCTTGGTTGAGGTAACTAAACAACTGCAAGAGTTGAAGAGCTCAAAATATGAAAAGAAAACTTACCCCCCATGTGTGCATTGCTTTAGAGATACTCACTCTTCTGATTATTGCTGGTACAGGCCATGCACTAAGTGTGGAAAAAGAGGTCACTTTGGTAAAGAATGCCCTGTGTGTGAATTTTGTAAGGCTGTAGGACATTATGAGGATAGGTGCAGTGTCAAAGAATATTTTGCCAGACAAGAAAAATCTAAAATTGGTGAGCCAAGTGCATCTATAAGGTTTGTGCAGGAAGTTGAAGAGCAAGAGGATATTATGGCTGTCCACACCAGAAGGATGAATAATGCCAAAGAGAAAGAACTGGCACTTGAGGAAGCTGAGATTTTGAAACATAAAGATGCTGAGCAAGCAGTAGCTGTGCCTCTTCCTCCTGCTCAAAAATTCGTCAAGAAGGAAAAAGAGTGTGAGGATTTTGAATATTTATTGAAGAATTCTAAAATCTGTGTAGATTTGCTGACCCTACTCAAGATAGCCCCTTCCTACAGAAAAAAGGTGCTCAATCTTACTAAGGAAGATGAGTTTGCCCTGACAAACCACATTGATGAGCACATGCTCACTCAGGATGATAATGATCCTGGAGCTTTCACTTGTGTTGCTAAAATGGAAGGAAAAGTATTGACCAAAGTTCTGCTAGATGGAGGATCACCCTTGAACGTGATGCCACACCATGTCATGAGACTATGTGGACTAGAAATAGATAAGAAGGCTCCAATGATCTTGAAATCTTTCTCTAACTCTAAAATCAATCCAGTGGGAATAGTTAGCAATGTGCCTATTGATGTTGAAGGAATAATGGTTGCAGCTAACTTTGTTGTGGTTGCTTTTGAGGGAATGGGGGACAAATCAGATATATATGACCTACTTTTGGGCAGAAGGTGGCTTTCTACAGTAGATGCTAGACCTGTGTGGTCAAGAGGAGAATGCACCATCTCAAATGGCAAGAAAAAGGTAACATTGTATAATAAGTTAGGAGAATTTGAAAGCATGAATTTCATTGAAGAAGAAATGTTAATATCACATCCATGTGGAGAATTTAAACCGGGATCTGATGGGAGTTGGAGTCTAGCATAGAAATCTCAAAGGAGTTGGCTTCAACCAGGTTGAGCAATTTTGCTTACTTATGGTTTGATGGTGGTGTTTCCAAAAGGCTTAATGTGGCATCTTCTGCTGCCATTCTCAAGGATGCTTCCAACAGGTTGCTGGCTAAAGTAGGAAGAATTTATCCTAATGTCACTTCTAATATGGCAGAATATAAGGCATTGATTGCAGGTCTTCAAGAGGCAAAAAATCTAAACATCGAGAATGTAATCATTTTTGGAGACTCTCGGCTTTGTCCGCAGCAAATATCGAGGAGAATATCGAGGCCAAGAATGAAGACATGTTGCAGCTCAAAAATCAAGCCATGCTGGAACTGAAGAATTTTGATACCTGGGAACTCTGCCATGTTCCAAGGGAGCAAAATGGTGAAGCAGACTCGTTGTGCAGAAGTGTGCTACTTGAACATTTGGCTGAGGGAGCAATTCAAGAGGAGGAACTTGAGAGAAGAGATGCACAGCTTGACTATACCCCATCCCAGTAATAAATGCAAGTGAAGACAAACAGGTAAGGGAAGTCAAGGTCAATAAGAAAGGTCTAGATAGGGTGTTATATGTTGGAGATTTGTTCAGAGAAGAGGATAATGCCTTGGTTACTAAATTTTTTGATGATTGGAAGGATATCTTTGCTTGGGATTATGATGAGCTGGTGGGAATTGACAAAAGCGTTTGTGAATTTGAAATTAAGATAAAGGGAGGTATGAAACCTGTTATACAAAAGCTAAGAAGAATAAATGCTTCTCTATTAGGTCTAATCAAGGAGGAATTATACAAAATGAAAGATGCGGTGTGATCATCGAAATTGTGAATCCCGAGTGGCTATCTTGCATTGTTCTGTTGAAAAAGAAAAACAAGGCCATTAGGATCTGCATAGACTATAGAGATTTAAACAAAGCTACTTGTCAAGGATTGTTACCCTTTGCCATTTCTGGGAAGAGGTGTTGCATCTTTGTAGCGGGAAAGAGATTTACTCATTCTTAGATGGCTTTTCGGGGTTTTAATCGGATAAGCATCAAAGAAGGTGATCAGCCAAAAACTTCATTCATCACACCTTGGGGAACATTTGCCATGAAAAGAATGCCATTTGGATTGATGAATGCTTCTGCAACATTCAAAAGAGCCATGGATGCAATTTTTAAAGAAATGCCAGCTAACATTTTTTTCGTGTGTTCTTGGATGATCTTTGCTTGGGAACTTCTCCGGAAAGACATTTTGATATGCTAACCATGTTGTTTGACTTGTGTAGAAAGGGAGGAGTGAGTTTGAACCCCAAGAAGTGTGTTTTTTATCATCAAAGGAGAATTGCTTGGGCATGTAGTATCCACAGCGAGAATTCAAATATCGACGAAGAAGATTGAAGCCACGAGGAAACCGAGACACCTCCCAAAACCCTCAAACAGGTTAAAAAGCTTCATAGGGATGACCAGCTTCTTGAGAATGTATGTCCCTCATTTTTCCCACACCATAAGCCCAATCTCCAGCCTCACAAAGGTTGGGAAGTTCTCCAAAAGTGAAAGCAAACACATCCTAGTAGATTGGGATGAGCAATGCCAAAATTCTTTTGACAAAATCATTGATGCCATTTGCAAATCTATCCCGCTAAAACCTCCTGATCTAGAGAAGCCCTTCAAAGCTTACATCAGTGTGACAAAAAAAAGCAATTGGTGCAGCTCTGCTACAAGGGGGATCATGTAATTACTTTTGCAAGCAAGATGTGGTCCGATCTTGAAATTAGATATCCCGGGTTGGAGAAGAGTGCAGCAGCCCGATGTTTTTAATAGAGACACAAGGACATCTGGCGCAAAACAATCAGGTGCAAGTGTTCATGAGGCAAAATCCTTTTTCACTCCTATTTGCAAAAAAAAAAAAAAGCACCAAAGGCTAAAAGCGTGCGGTGGGCTTGTAAGATCCAAGCTTATGAAATTCTTGTAAAAAGTGGTAAAGTTGATCGAGAATCCCAGCTCCTATCTTCCACTTGTGTTGTTTGAGCATGAAGATCAAGATGGTTTATGTGTTGATGACAATCTAACAAACTTGATCTCTGTTGATGCTGAAAACATTGATTGGCAATTTGACATCGAAACTATTTGGAAAGCAATGAGTTACCTAAGAACTTGAGTAGCAGTCAAGAAAGAAGATTTAGGGACAAGTGCAAGAAGTTCAGGCTAATTGAAGGGATCCTATGCAAAGTTGACAAGGAGGGAGTCTTGCTGAGATGTGTGGATAAAGAAGAGGCTGGAATGATAATCGAGGCGTGTCATGAGGGAGTTTGTGGAGGACACTTTGTAGCGAACCAACCTGCAAAAAGATTTTAAGGTCGGGATACTTTTGGCCTACTCTCTTTAAAGATTGTTATGAAGCTATAAAATGCTGCCATAAATGTCAGATTTTTGGCAAAAGAACCTTACAACCAGCTGCCCTGACTGCCATAATTTCCCCTGGACCTTTCCAAATGTGGGGGCTTGATTTTATAGGCCCCATAGACCCACCTTCCACAGCTCAACACCAGTTTATATTAGTTGCCACTGATTACTTTACCAAATGGGCAGAGGCAATTCCTTTGAGAGAAGCCAATGCCCAAGCCACTTTGCAAAGGTTTCTACATGAAAATATCGTGCGATTTGGTATCCCTTTCAAAATTGTTTTACGATAGAGGCCAATTTCATCAACAATGCAATTGCATTACTTCTAGCCACCTTGAAAGTTAAACACACCAAGAGTTCATCCTATTACCCTCAGGGAAATGGCCAGGCAGAGTCAACCAATAAGACTCTCAAATCAATCCTGAAGAAGACCATCAGTGTTTCAAAAAAGGATTGGCATTTAAAACTTCATGATGCACTTTGGGCATACAGAACTACCATCAAAGTGGCCACAAAGCACACCCCTTTCAGCTTGGTGTATGGGATAGAATCAGTATTGCCTATAGAGTTAGAGCTTCCATCACTCAGACTGGCCTATCAGATAAATTTGGAAATGGATGATGCTCTAAAAGACAGATTTGTGAGATTGATGCAGCTTGAGGAGCATAGATATGAGGCTGAGAATGCAATTATGAGGAAAAAGGCCAAGGATATTGCAGCCTTCAAAGCAGCACATAAATTACAGGGAGTCTTGAAAGAAGGAGAGTTAGTGTTAAAGTGGAACAAAGCAAGGGAAGATATGGCAACAAAGTTCGAAAATCTTTGGGAAGGACCATTTGAAGTGATAGGAACAGCTGGCAAGGATTCATATTAGCTGAAGGATGTTGCTGATGGCAGAGAATTGATGAACCCTATCAACATTGTGCACCTAAAAAGGTATTGGCAACAACATGTTGCCCTTACTCTGTTCTGCTAAAATCTCTGTGGTAAGATGTAGCTAGGTTTAGCTAGTACATAGGGTTAAAGCTAGATCAGTTAGGCCTGTCTTAGTAAGTGTAGTTCTGTTTTAGAGTTGTTATTTGTGTTTTAATGAGTTTATAAGTGTTGCTATGCAGATTGTGATCAACTGAGGGAGTGAATTGATACTAATGATCATGGTTCCATGCAGGTGCATCTGAGCATGTCTTTTACAAATCTCTTCCATTGCACTACATTGATCTTCATCATCTGGAGTTGCTGGCATTGCCTCCACACCAGCAACTCACTCATACTAACAAGCTTTATCTTCACATGCAGGTGCATTCCTGTTGACCCGATTTTTGGCAAAATCGGGGTCAACATAGAAGAACACTATCAAGGTCTAAAAGGGGGGGTGAAGATCAAGGGTCCAGATTCATTTGTGCTTGTTGTTAGAATCCAAGGGCCCATATTAAGTTGTGTTAGTTGTTAAACAAAAAGACAAATTTGGTTATGGAGAAGAAGAAGACAAAAAACAAAGGATTGATGAGGTGTAAAAAAGGAGTGCCAAGATCATGCCAAGTGGATGGCCAAGATTTATCAAAAAAATTATAAATATCTTGAGGGGACTTGTTCTCCTCCTCTTGGGCTCTAGAATCTCACATGGAGCAAGGGTAGTGGCAGCCCTGGGAAGATGGTGTCAGAGACCTCTTCCCCCATGCAAGATATCTTGAAGCATTGTTTTGTATTATTTTCTTGAATAAAGTGGTGCACCCTCTTTTTATCTTCCACATATTTTTACATTTTCTTCCACATTTCCTTTATCAAATTTTCATTACCAAATTTTCGTCCTTTTTTTTCCTTCAAAATTTTTTCTTGGTTCTTTTGCCTTGCAGCAGCACTATTTGATCCCATGTTTGCCTTTGAAGGTCGATGATGAGGATGTGGGGAAATCCGTCATCATCATGGAGGTTCTACCGAGATCCTACTTTTCCCCGGGATCACATTCTTGGTGCTGCTAGTCTATTTCTTTTTATTGCCTTTGCCATCTCTTTTTTTAAAAAATTTCTTAGCCATGCTACAAAAAATCGGAGCGCCAAAGACTTCTGGCGACACCGACTTGCAAGAAAAGAGGAAAGATGTTACGCTTACTATCTCTTGCCTTCGCCTCAAAAAGCTACGGGATTTTCCGATCAAATAACAAAGGATGAAGCGGCCTCGATTATTCTTGTCAAAGTCTACGCAAGCCCCCAAGATTACGCTTCGGTTGGGTTGCACAAGGCATCTCGATGTGCGGGAACAAGGATCTTTGCTTATTATTATTTTGGGAGAGCCCGAAGAAGCCCGACCCTCCATCTCATTTTGTTGTGTCTAAAAAGTTCTTCATTTTGGAAGGTGCAAATTAAAGAAAGAAGAGGGCTTTGATATTTTACCTTTGCCTTGTCTCTGCTGATGCCACATTTGAATGCCTACGCTATGAAATGCCCTCTTGTCGAATCTGCAAAACAAAGAGAGATGATGAAGAAGTCTTGTGCCATATCCATCATCTGTTAACCTATCGCTCATTTGTTCCTCCCGTTAGGAGCGGTTTACATGCAGTATCGTGCTCCAACCTCGCAAACCAAGAAGAGATGGGAAGGGAAGCGGGAAAGTAAAAAGAAGGAAGCTCGTTGTCGGATCTGCAAGAACTGAAAAATTGAGGGATTTGAAGCTTTGTGCGCCATAGCGTGCCTGCCGCAAGAAGAAAATGATCGAGAAGAAAAAGTAGA